>CAJHQP010007663.1:0-31038 GCA_905132765.1 Moricandia arvensis | reverse complement strand
GGAGTTACCATTAAAATCGCGAAGACTCGTTTTCTCGAATGAAGTTCATGGTTATCGTATAAACGACAACGGTTAACTTAACACCACAGTTGTCTAAACTATACGAAAAGTGTGAACTTCCACGTTAAGTCAACGTTGTATCATTAAACGTTCTTTCCAAGAAATCGTGAAAGCATTTAAGTCGAAATATGGCCCAAAGAGGCCTAAAACGCGGCTAAAGACCCACTTGCGATTTCATACAAAAATGAACCCAGAAATGTTATGATGGGGTATCTTTACTCGCAAAAGAATATAAATCTCAAGAAATAGGAAGATAAATGTCTAGTTTCCAAGATAATGATTAAGATCGAGACAAAAAGGAATATTTTTAAGAAACGATAAACTCGACCTAGTGGCAAAAAAGGTAAAGGGAACCGACTCAGAAGGCATATATAAGGGAGCTAAAGCAAAATGTGCAAGGCTCCCAAGATTAAGACCTAGAGAAATTCTAGCTTAGAAGAACTTAGAACTTAGGTGGCTAGAACAACATAGTTATACTGAGACGTTTCTCCATCTTTGTTCGACGATTCTGATTTCTTTAGACTCTAAAACTCGTTGCAATTAGAATCCCTAAGCTTTATTCTTGACAAGCTCGGTCTCTATAACTGGCACTCAATTACCAGACGAACTTTCTCTGGAAATTCGATCTCTTGGTCCACTCATTTAACTGAACTACATTTGGCTTGATCCTCGAAAGGGGTACGTAGGCATCCTTCATAGGGGTTCATTTTGAAATCAATCAAAACCATTACTCATAACTTTTCGTCTTTTGTTATGGATGTGCGACTCAAATAGGTTTAAGGTTTTTGGTTGCTAGAACTAGGTAACTCGCTAACAGCTCTTGCGGCCGAAGCTTTGATAATCATTTGTAACGATCGCAACGCTCTTACGCGGATTCAAAATACGATCTACTTTTTCGATAGATCCCTCTTGTTATCTTTTCATATTTCCGCGTTTATTCAATTACTTGTCGTTGGCTCTCGCAGAGAACCCGGGACCTCAAGGAAAGTTTGGGCTTCTTGACTTTTCCTTAATTTACGGAAATCGGTGCGAATTTTGGTTCCCACAAACAATTGAGCTGGTCGGCTGGACAGCGATGGTCGGAAATCAGACAAAACGGTTGAGAATGTCTGAAATGAGCTGATTGAAATGATTCGAGTGGAAACGGTCAGATTCAGACTAGGTTGGTCGGATCCAGACAAGGTTGGTCCGATGCAGGCAAAACGGTTGGACTTGTCGGGTGGGACAGTCCACTTTAGCTCGATTCGGTGCCTAAGTAATTTGGCAGGATCAGGTTTTGAAAGAAAAGGGAAAAACTCGGGCTGGGGAAGGCCATTGAGTGCGGGATGGAGGTTACCACTTTTTGGGCGAAGGGAAAACCGCAGAAACAGTTACTTGTGCGGTTATGCGGGTGTAGACTGCCCAATTGCTCATTTAGATCATCTCCTTAGCAAATTTTCTCCATTTTTCTTCACGAAAACTCTAAGGCAACTAGAGAGAAAACTCAGAGAGATAAAATTCCGATCAAGAGGGATACTTCGAGTTTTGGCCGGATCGATTAATTTCGAGTCCAATACGTTCCGTCGTTGGGTGATTTCCGACTGTTCGTGAGTTTGAGAAGAACTGCGGAAGAGGGGTCAGAAAGACCGAATAAAACCGTATCATACCGTCTCTAAAGATAAAGGTGAGTGTACCACCGTAGCCTAACGTACTGAATCGTAATCTGAATGTTAGGAGTTGTTCCGTGTGCTGATTGCTTGTCTAATTTATATTATCTGCTCTGATCTGGCTTGTTTGAGTAATCGGATCCTTCCATCGATGTATCTGGATCAGATCATGCGCCTAGATCCATTTGTCCTGCTAGGGCTTTACTTGATTTTATGGAACTTTGGCTTGGATCGGTTATGTTGATCAAGTAACTGCTTGGATGATGAGTATGTCTGATTATCTGTATAGACTCAATTGCTTTATTTTGGCTAAGTGGGACGGGATGACCGCTCTCACTATGCATTATGTTCCTTATGCCTCCTTTGTTTGAATGTAGATCAGGATCAGACCCGAAATGGTAAATACATAGGGCTCCTGCCAATGACATTCTCCATGACACTATTGGTAGATGTACTACTACAGACTTCAGGTTTTTCAGAGGAAGTTTGGAAACTTGAGAGTGTTTTTGGCATTGGACGCAATGATTTGCTTGTCTTTTTGCATCTTCCATTGATGTGGGCCAATAGTATCCTGCTCTTCTGGCTTGGAGCACTAGGATGTACCACTTAAGTTGGACCCACATTCTCATTTATGTAATCTTTGGAGTTTCATCTTGGCCTGTATCGGCGTGATACAGCGCAGGTAGGGGCCAAAGAAGGATCTTCTAAATAATCTTCTGCAGAAAGAAATTATCTGGCCGTCTGCTTTTTGATCCTACTGCCTTCGTTACGGCCGCCAAGAAGCGTGTCGGTTTCCAGATACTTGACGATGGGGGTCATCCAGGTCGGTTCTTCTTTGATAGTTTAAACTCCTGCAGCGAGATTTCATCCTCCGTTGCTGGCCACTGGAGCACTAGCAAGGGGATACTAATTTGGCTCTTTTTTTACTAGGGCGGACCCGAGATTGACCAAAGCATCGGCTTGGGAATTCTTTTCCCTGGGAATCTGAGTGAGTTCGCACTTTTGGAACTTCTTAATCAAGCTCTTAGCTATTGCCACGTATTTGATCATACTGGCATCCTTCACTCGATACCCTCCCTGAATCTGATTGATGACCAGCTATGAATCTCTAAACACCTGGATGATTTCTTCTCCCATTTGTTTAGCAAGCGTAAGCTCAGCTATAAGGGCACGTATTCGCTTTCGTTGTTGGTTGCTTTAAATTTGCATTCCACGGCCCTCAAAGCCATATCTCTTATCGGGGAGGTGGGCACTATGCCTGCTCCTGCCCCTCGTACGTTGCTTGATCCATCTACAAGCAGATCCATTCTCCAGATTCGCCACTAGGATTTTTGATACTTATCCCACGTTGCAAAGCTGTAAACATAGCAGGAGAAAATGTGGCTACAAATTCCGCTAAAATTTGTGACTTAATAGCGGTGGCTGGCTTGAATACTACGTCGTACTCTCCCAGCTCCATTATTCATTTTGCCATTCCTCGAGACAGTTTTGGCATATGGAGCACAAACTTGATGGGAAGGGAGGTTACTACGACAATTAGATGAGTCTGGAAGTAAGGTCGTAACTTTCAGGTTGCAACAACAAGGGCCACCGCTAGCTTTTTAGGTGTCTATGTCGGGTCCCCGCGTTAAGAAGAGATATGGTTATCCGAAGAAAACTAGAATATTCTATTAACTAAGGATATAGTGAATATTCTCAAATCTTAAGAGAGGGGCACGACTTTATGCAACAAATATGGGGTTCCTAACCTTAAGAAGGGGATCTCAACTCGTGCTATTCAACTACCTAAAGAAGACCTCAAATTGACAGCCGCCAAAGGCATGAATATACACTAAGAAGACCACCTTCATCGGAAGGCGGATAATAGGCTAATCTCCATGATTATTCCCGACTAAATCAAGGTTTATGCTCACTGCAGCATGTCAACAAGTCTAGTCACCGGCTCATGCCACCATTTCAAGCCTATCAGCCAGAATATTCCATGCTCACTGTAGCATACCGACTACCATATCATCTGGTCCGGCCATGCGCCTTCTAGACCAGATAAATCCTATCAACTACAGAGCCACGTGCTCATTAGGCCACTTGCCAACAAGACTACGTTCCTACAAGAAGGCTATGTGCCCATCTAGTCTAAGCGCCTCAAATAAATATGAACTACGAATTGCTTGATTCCCCACTGAAGGGTATGTAGGCAATCCCCACTGAAGGATGCAGCTATATATCCAAACGCCTTCCATGTTGACACGGTTCGGAGCCCATAAGAAACCTTTGGAAGCTGGAATTATCAATCGAAGCAGGAAGATCATGCGATCTTGTTTACATAAAGGCAGTTCCTGCCTTACGATCTATCTACCCTGCTGATATCACGATATTAGCGACATATACTGGCCCGTACTCATATGGCAGTAATCTAAAGGCAGGATCTCCCAGTTTATCAACAACTAAAGCAGGATAAAGTTCCACGAAGACTTGTCTCCTTCTTCCTGTCATTCCGTAGAGCTGATCACGAATCGCTTGTACACAAAAACACCCTAACAGTTTGGTGCTAGAAGGAGGGGCAGTTTTAAACCACATGACGATGTGATATGCAGAAAAGACACCACATGTCTTCCTGCAAAAAAACTCACAACCCCCAGCCACTTGGGGAAATAAATGGCTTGTTTTCACCAGATTCAAAAGCTTACGCGGCTGAAAACAAAACAGTTCTCTATGGGAGGATAAGACAGTACTAGCAGTTGTAGCAAAATTCAACGCAGAAACTAGTCATGAGTTCTTCTGCCCATCTTCCCTGGGCATCACAGTACTTCGAGGCGCTTCTTTAGCATGTTAATAATATTTTTTTGGTTGATTGGGCTTTCCCATTGGATTGGGGATATCTTGGTGTGGAGAAAATCAGCTTTATGCCCCAATTCCTTCAAAAATCCTTGAAGTTATGGCTGTGAACTAGGGTCCGTTGTCGGTGACGATCTCCTGTGGGACTCCTAACCTAGAGAAAACGTTAGTCCATAGGAATTTCCTAATTTGGACGTCCTTTATCTTGCTCAATGCCTCCTCTTCAATTCATTTGGAGAAATAGTCAACTACGCCGAGAATAATAACCTTCTGCCCCGGCGCCATTGGCTGTTTTGGTACTATGTCCCTGCCCCACTTTCTGAATGGCCTGGGAGAGCTTATTGACTTTAGGTTTTGTGGAGGAAATTTGGAAGCTTGGGTGTGTTTCGGGCACTGGTCGCATTACTTCTCTTGCCTCTTTGCATATTCCACCATTATTGCAAGTAAAACCTTAAGTAACCCGCCCAAAGGGATGAAATGTTCGAGATCGACAAGTTGGACCTTGGAGCCAAGCTTTTAGGGATCAAATTATGATGAGTAATGTTGAGGTTTGGTCATATAAAACTTAACATGTTTCGTAGAAAATGGAAGAGTGATCGAGCATCAACTTGGTGGTCGCGTCGTGGGCAATAAGGATCGGTCGGAAAGTTTTGAAATACGAGATGGTCGAAGAATGGATCGTGAGTAAACCAGGAGTCGAAATAAGCTGCTCTACCATGTTAGACAATGTCTTTGATTAATCAGTCGGACGTTTTGGAAGCATAACATTTTTGGAAGGACGACGTTTTTGGAAAATTTTCGTATCAGTAAAATATTATTTTGGAGACAAAATAAGTTGGAAGCAGGAAGAGAATTAAGCAGGATGGGAGTTAAGCAAGACGAGAATTAAGCAGCACGGGAAGTAAGCACGATGGGAAAACCCAAAATTGTGATAAACCCTAATTTTTGTATTATGGATTTTTTCGGGGAAAGCCGAGGCTTGGGAAATATTTTACGTCAAGTCAGCTTTCCGTTGGGGATTTATTAAAAACATTGAGAGCATTAGGGAGCGGAAAAATATCCAGGATTGATCACGGGTCGAAAATATGCCGGAAAGACCGAGAACAGATGAAAGGACCGAGAAGCACGAGGTGGCTCCGTGCATGGGATCAGGACGTTCTGTCAACCATCTAGAAAGCTGAGTGTCAACAGAGGCTTGAGGAGTCTTCGTGTATGACGCAGTATCATGCGGAGTGACATGAAGAAGGACGAGATGTCGTCGTGTCTGCACCCGGAGTATGCTGATCGACATGTGGAGCAAGAGGTGTCATCTAACATGCAATCAGTGCATGCTGTTGGACATGTTGACGTGGTGTGGAAGCATGCATGAGAGCTGACCATGTAGCCAGCCATGTCTGTGCCCGTGTATCGGCGCACATGCGATCGGAAGCATACGGGCTAACACACAGTCGCTCGTGTGGCCTCTCCTCACTGGCCAGCCACTTCTATATATACCATCCACCCCCTCCTTAACTTTCACTCATTCCATTCCACCTAAAGCAAAGTAAAAACGTGCTAGAGAGAGAGAGAGAGAGAGAGAGAAGGCGTTTTAGAGAGATATCAAGTTCTAAAGACCAATACTCCACCGAGGGGCCAAGTTCTGTACAATCGACGTTTCTCTACGATTGTGACGTGAAAGATCTGTCCAAGACAGTCATATTCTTTGATGATCAAGAGGAGGTACTGTCCAAGATCAGTTCCACGGTTTCAGTTCAGTGGAGGTCATGGTTCGACACTCCGCCCGGAAGTCCGAAGGAATCGTCCAACAGCTAGAGAAGGTTCTGCTTGATTTGAGTTCAGTCCAGACCAGTATAAGGGGAGGTTCTGTCCAAGTCAAGATCAGTCCAGTCCAGTCCATTGAAGACATTCATCTTGGGTTTGTCCAAGTCCTCTTCGATCAACCAGCTGCTTATCGGCATAGAACACTGAGAGTTGGTATTGTTTGAATTCCATTTGAAATTTAGGATGGATAGGTTAGTGAGGTGGTATTGTTTGAATTCCGTTTAGAATTTAGGATAGATAGGTTAGTAAGTTGGTTTGTTTGAATTCCATTTCGAATTTAGGATAGTTTTATGGTTATGCTTGAGTTCCACTTGGAACTTAGGATAGATCAAGTTGCATATAGAGTAGAATGCTCACGTTATTGCATGATAGAGTCCTTAGGGTTATTTATTTGAACCGGACTCAGTTTAGCACGGCTAAGCTGAGATGATTTGGAATTAAAACTGAGTTAATAACCTGACTAGGACTAGGGTGCATCAAGTTTAATATTATTGCTTGTTGATATGGTTGAGTGAAGGTTCAGGTATCTTTAAAGATAGTTTTGTAGCAGGAGTCCAAACTATTTGGGAATGGTTTGATTGAGTTTATTGCTTGTTAGATTAACTAAATGCTTGCTTGTTAGATTAATTAAATGCTTGCTTGTTTAATTAATCTTGTTGATTAAGGTTAGTCAGTTCTTGGTAACGGAGAGACTAACTCGTTGAGTTGTTTATTTATGATATTGTTGTTTGGTATTTTAGATGTTAATATTAGTGGTCCTAGGCCATCTGTCTAGATTACGGGCACTAGTTGTTAATGTTGTAGAGTCAAGAGTCTAGGATAGGGTTTTGTGATGCCGACAACATGTGCGTAACCCGCCCATGCTAGGCATGTTTAGGGGTGATTTGTGTTTCCTCGACCTCGTACCCAGCGGGTTCAAGGAAACCCCTAATTCGCTGGATCGGGAATACTCAGAGAGACGGGGGTCTTGGCTATGGCTGAGTATTACATGACGGTGTAACGGTCGTCAGTGAACCGAATGACTGTGGTCTGTTGCGCGGTGACCCGAATGACTAAGGGCTACAGTCGGTTGAAAGTTCCTTCTTCTAGCCTTCGTGGTAGGGAGATATGATATTGCCAATGTAGAGGAGGAACATAAAGTCACTATTTCTCGGGTTAGAGTGTCGATTTAGAATCTCATGTTTAGTAATGGGTTATGGAACCCTAGAGTAAGTGTAGCACCAATATACGGTGTTACAAATTAGATCTAGTCGTAGTTTAGAATCTCATTATTGAATATTGGTGATTGATTGTCTTGCTGGTTTCTAACATTGAGTTCTAATTCCGGGTCAGGTACCAGATTAGGCTTGGTGTCTCTTTGGTTAGTATAGACCCAAAGTTGGCTGTTATATTGTTTGAGCAATTTCTTATGAAGGTGGTGAATATTGAAAGCTATGCGGTATCTTCGATTACCCGATCCTGTTCTTGTCTGATTGTTGGTCGATCGGTTAACGATAATTGTATATTCTAAGTGTCTAACACTACATGAGTACTGAAGTCAGGTGTATACATGGTTAACTAGGGATTGGCTGTTGACTTGTTTTCATGCAGGTTCCCGTTACTTGAAGTTAGATCATGGCAGGAGGCCAAATCTAAGTTAGTAATGGTTTGATTAGATAGTGGATTGTGATTGTTTGTTTAGCTTTAGCTTTGATTGCATGCTAGGGCTAGATTGGTTGTTATTTTGGATTGTCATGGTTAGTTTATAGGTTCCGAGTAGAGGCCGCCAGCTCACTGAGTAACGATAGATTACTCACCCAACTCCATTGTCCTTTTTGCAGGTAGCTTTAGTAAGGATGATCGGATAGCTTGGTG
The DNA here is from genome assembly GCA_905132765.1 of Moricandia arvensis. Classification (NCBI taxonomy): domain Eukaryota; kingdom Viridiplantae; phylum Streptophyta; class Magnoliopsida; order Brassicales; family Brassicaceae; genus Moricandia; species Moricandia arvensis. The sequence continues at coordinate 22,822 of CAJHQP010007663.1, read as the reverse complement.
TTGGACGTTAGGACCGCCAGAGTAGATTTCATGCCTTTTGTATACGGTATTTTGATTTGTGTTTAGTTTACTCGATTTGGCATTAGGCCATGCCTAGTCTTCAATTATTTCATTGTATGGATATTTCTTGAATCAATAAAGTAATTGTTTTATATGCGCATCATGAGTACTCTGATATTTGACTCGTCCGGTCTAACACAACGTTAGGTATTGGTACGGATTGAAAAGCCTTAGGCCTTGATCTATCGAAATTGTTAAATCTTGTTATGGGTTGCAAAGCCTTATGCCTTGTTTTAGAGAGACGGGTTAGTGGATGAACTGGTCTATGTCGTGGAGTAAGTTCTATGACACTGACCGGATCGTCCCTAGCCCGTCACGTAGCGCTTCCGGACCATGGTGCTGGGTTTGACTGTCGGTCATGTTTTTGTTTGATTGTTTACTGGCCGTTGGCTCATCTCTAACCCTTGGTGTTGGTTGGTCTATTTTTCAAGCTCTTGTTTGATTGATGGCTGATAGATCGACCATATGTCTAGGATGGTTCGGGGGTGTTAGAGAGGTGGTATCACAGCATGGTTTCGTCCATGCTTCCGGAACTCATGATTTAATCGGTTTTCAAATATTTTATCGAGTCAAAGGAGTCACAAAAGGCATTAGGAACCGGTCACATCCAGCCTTAGGATTTATTGGTTTAGGAACTAGGATTAGATAGTGGAATCTAGAATTTCTAGGTTGCTTGGATAGAATTGTTAGGTTGTTGGTTAGCATTGCTAGGTTGTTTTGTTAGCATTTTGGTTAGGTTGCATAGTTAGTATTTGTTGGGGTAGTTGTTGACTAACTTGCGTGTGAAGTGTTCTATTAAGTTGCAGCTAGTAAGTGTGTTCATTGATCTGAACATTAAGGATGGAAACCTTAAAGTGGAGGGAGTTCGAGGCCAAAAACCAAAACCTGAAGCGAGAGAGGAGAGAGAATCAGAGGAACTGGACTGTGGTATGGACTAGACAAATGGGAAGAAACAAGACTTCAGTGGGAAGAACTTCATCAGCTTTTGGGGAAAAAGAAAATCGAGAAGGATTTGAGGAATCTGGACAAGGGTAATATCTATCTAAAGGACAAGATAGTATCATTGGAAATAAGGGTATTCTGGAAGAGCAACAGTAAGAAGATGACCCAGCGATCATTCAAGTGAAGAGGTATGGAAACGATTATGGCAAGCTGGAGGAGCAAACCCAAGGGACGGTGGCAAGCAAGTGAAGAGATATGAAGATGAGTGATCATTCAAGTAAAGAGATATGAAGGTGATTGTGGCAACCTGGAGGAGCAAACTCAAGGGACAGTGGCAGTCAAAGTAAAGGTTTATGAAGAAGAGTTGAGAATGAGCGAAGCATGGGAGATCACGAAGTAAGGAAAGGAAAGGATTCAAGACTAAGAAGAATGCTTTGGGATGCATCAAGGTAAAGCAAGTTCAGGATCAGAAGAGTGTGTGGAGAACAAAAGCAATCAAAAAAGACATTAAAGGCGAGCCGGCGAAGAAACACATCAAATGACCAAGACCGCAAGACAAGTAATCTAAGGAGATATTGTGATCAAGGAGGAGCATGTCGTGATGCTGAGCATTTGGAATTCGAGGACGGATTCTATTAAGGGGGGAGAATGTAGTAACCGACCGAAGGGATGAAATTGTCGAGATCGACAAGTTGGACCTTGGAGCCAAGCTTCTGGGGATCAATGATGAAGAATGTTGAGTTTTGGTTATATAAAATTTAACATGGTTCGGAGAAAATGGAAGAGTGGTTAAGCATTAACCTGGTGGTCGAGTCAAGGGCAATATGGATCGATCGGGAAATTTTGAAATACGACAAGCTCGAAGAATGGATCGTGAGTGAACCATGAGTCGAAATAACCTGCTCTAACATGTTAGACAGTGTCTTAGATAGATCAGTCGGACGTTTTGGAAGCACAACGTATTAGAAGCACGACATTTAGAAGCTTGATGTTTTCAGAAAATTCATATCAGTAAAATATTATTTTGGAAATAAAATAAGTTGAAAGCAGGACAGGAATAAAGCAGGATGGGAGTTAAGCAGGACGGGAATAAAGCAGGATGGGAATGAAGCATGAAGAGAATTAAGCGAGACGGGAAATATGCACGATGGGAAAAAAGCACGACGGGATAACTCGAAATTTGGAAAAAACCCTAATTTTGGTATTATGGATTTTTCGAAAAAATCAGGAGGCTCGGGAAATATTTTACGTCAAGTCATCTTTTAGTTGGAGATTTATTAAAAATATTCAGAACATCAGAATGGGAGCGGAAATATATCTCGGATTGATTGCGGGTCCAAAATATGCCAGAAGGACCGAAATCAGACGAATGGACCGAGAAGCACGAGGTCGGTCCGTGCATGGAATCAGAACGTTCTGTCAACCATCTAACAAGCTGAGTGTCAACAGAAGCTCGAGGTGTCTCCGTGCATGAAACACTAGAAGCTAAGCTAATAAATTTAATATGTAGTAAATAAATTAAAGCATGTCGAACAAGGAAACTGTTATATAGAGATTGATTAGGTTGTTTGATGGAAAGATGGTTTGCTAGATCTAGGATTTCAGGCAAGTGATTATAATGGATAGGTGACAGCAAGCGGGTTAAGGTTTATAATTAAGCAGGCAATCCATCAAATTAACCTATAAACTACTCTTGCCAAGAGAGGTCAAATTGTTGTACTTAGGGATCGAATCCACAGAGAGCAAGGGCACACAATAGATTTATGAGTCCTAAAGTTAAGCTAGGTAAGCTATAAATAGGGGGTTTTTGATGAGGGTTTATTCCAAAAAGGAAATTTGCTAAATAAGTAAACTGATTCAAATTAGGAAAATATAGATCTAGCGTTTCAGGTAAGTGAATTCTAATGAATAAGATGCAAGGAATTATGTAATATGCTAGGAACTTAATTACAGTCTGACCCCCTCTCATTCCAACTCTCGTATGCAAACAGAGGAGTCGACCATCAATCGACAGAGAAGGCCTAGTGTCGATCAAAGGTTATCGAACATGAAGTGCGTCCGGTAGGTTAATTAAACCAGCCCGCGCATGTATCTAGCAACCTAACTCAAAGGAACAAATTCAGGCAAAGAACCTACTCTCGTAGTTGTCTATGTCGTAGGTTTAAGGTTCTAGTTAGCTACTCTAAAACACAAGCAATAAATATAATTCCAAAGATGGATATCTATTCATCCTAGTAATCCTATCTTTAGGCTAATCCATCAATACCATAATGAACCTTAAATCTAACAAGAGAATTACTCAGACATAATCATAGAAAGCATGATAAACTGATTAATAAAATGCATAGAATAGATAATGGGGTTCCAATACAAATCTCTGAAGGAGTTCAGATCTTCTTCCCAAAACTACTAAACACTCTAAACAATATTATGCTATAAAATCTCTCTCTTTTGGTGTGTCATTTTCCAAAAAAAATGGCAAGACCTTATAAACTAGGTCAAAACTCAACCAAGGGAATTCTTGTAATTTATTTTGACTTGGGCTTGAAGTTGGTCAACTTCTCTTCGAGTATATCATCGATCGACAGCAAGAATACATTGTCGATCGATGGCCAGGCTTGACCTCGATTCTGACTGAACACCTACTAGATATCTTCTCTGAATGCTCTACTAAGCTTCATTATATTCATAATGCTCCAAAACGTACCTTGACCTGAAAAGACTCTGAAACACAATCAAGACATACATAAATAGGGTCCAAACAATAGTCTTAAACTGGTAAGTAACAAGGTATATCAATAGAATGCAAGAAATTATTAATATGCGGGAAAAATCATTAACTAGTCTAAGGCCTGATGTTGTATGCGGACAGACAAGTGCATCGTCGATTGAAGCCTAAGGCCTGATGTCGATTGACGCTATTAGGACATGAAGTTGTCGCTACGCTAATTAGACCAGCTCTCACATGTATCTAACAACCTAGCTCAATGGAAATAATTCTGGCACATATCCTACTCTAGTCATTGTCCATGTCCTAAGTTCAGGTTTCTAGTTAGCTACTCTATAACACAAACATTAAAAACAATTTCGAAGATTGATATTTATTTCTCCTAGAAATCCTATTTTGGGGCTTATTCAACAATACCATTAAAACCCTAAATCTAACAGCTGGATCTATTCAAGCATGATAGTTGTCACAGCAAATCAATAGATGAATTTGCAATAGAATAAATATTAAAATCAAGGAGTTCCAACAGAACTCTGAAGGAGTTTCGCTCTTCTCTCCTAACTAAAAACAATGAATAGAATAAAGCTCTAAAGCGTTGAAAGCGTAGCCATCAAAAATGGCTTAGAAAACACATAAATATGGTTGTAGGTCGTCCATGGGTATTCTGGTAATATTTGGTAGCTTCTGGGCTTAACTCGGTCTTTAAATATACTCGGCCCGCGATATGGCATCACTGTTGATCGACACTAAGTTTGTGCCGTCGATCGACGTTCATTCATCTCCTAGACAACTTCCTCTCGCGAGACAGATAGACCACTATTCCGTAATACTGGAATACCTTCTACTACAGGATTCTGATTGACCTCAAAATGGTGGCATTGGAAATCTAACTAAACGTTTTATCTTGTGTTACAAGATGGGCTCAATCTAACTGTAGGAATACCTCCATCCATAGCTAAACATTTGACGCTTTTGTGCAGTTCTACACCTCAAAAAGCTCCAGAATCACCAAAGTTCTCCAGAACGTACCAGAATATGAAAACACTCTAAAACATACTCCAAACCCATATTATAGATTCTAGAAAGCACACATAACATGGCCTAAAAGTGGTAAAATCCATGGTATATCACATCTGATCCTCTTTATTCTAATTCAATTCATTCTTCTTCTTCCCTTTCTGGATATACAAGAAAAAGTGTGATGGGGTGGTTGAAGGGTTGCAACTCTATACTCAGTCCGATTACATCTAAACCGTGGTCCATGGCTACTAATCCGGACACGCGCATGGTCGGACCAGTATATGTTAAGATCGATTTGCATGAGTCTGCTATGGTAAGGTCGGTTACACCCTTTCACTGAAAAGTTGCATCGGTTCATGACTAGATTTGGAAGTTATCATTCGCGATCCTTAATAGGACATAATGCTGACAGCATGCGGGTTGAGGTTTATATTAAAGCAGAAAATCAATCAAATTAACCCTACGAATTACTCAACCAACCATCAAATTAACCCTACGAACTACTCCTATGGTGGCAACAGGAGTAACTACAATTAGAATCCACAGCAGCAGAAGACTCAGGAGAGCAGGTTGGAAGCTATGGTTGATAGGATACTGGAGCAGAAGCAGTAGCTGACTGTGAACTTCAATGGGAAGATAGACTTGCTGTACACCAACCTCAAGACCAAGTTTGAAAACCTCAACACTAATGTTAAGAAGTTGGAGAATCAAGTGGTCCAAACAAGTAAGGCCATTCAGAGACATGAGGCCTTGATTAAGGAGAAAGGAGAAGCTATTCTGAAGCACCACGTCAACGCACTGATAGGTGAACACTTAGGGTAGTCGACACCAGAGCCAGACCGTCGATCGAAGGAACCTCCAGAATCAGTTGCCTCGTGTGAATCCTCCAACGTCGATCAACGGCGAGAAGCAAGCATTGATCGACAGCCCACAACAACAGAACCAAGTCGTTTACCAAGTCTGAGTGCCAGCCTATTTCTCAGACCTTCAAGAGTGGAGAACCATGAACAGAACGCCAGTACATATGATCTTATGACAACAGTTGGACACTCTAGAAAGAAGCAGAAGATTCCCTAACATCTTCGCAGAGAAGCAACTGACAAAGAGATGGTTGACTTTGCCAAAAGAGTTTTCAAAATTTCTTCAGATACTCCATTTGATGAAGCATATTATACTCACAAATTGTGGATGTTTTTCAGGGAATCCAAGGAAATAGAAAAGAGCATAGACCGCATGTTCAATGACCTTTGAGAGAAAATGAAGCAGAGGACTACTCTCAAGAACAAAAGTGACCTTGGGATATTTGTGATCCCATGTTTTGTCAACGGTCACTAGTATCCTAACGCCCTTTGCGATACTGGATCAGCAGTTAGCATTATACCTTGAGTGATGCCAGAGAGGCTAAGCCTGAAACTGTAGCCTTCTAGTGATTCATTCACCTTTGTGGATAGCTCCAAATTAAATTCAAGAGGAATAGCCCGAGACGTCCCAGTGCAGATTCCCAATGCCTTAGTTCCAGTAGACTTCCATGTGATATATATATAAAGATTGATTGGAACTCCTCCTTACTCCTTAGAAGAGCTTTCATGGAAACAGTGGGAGCTATTAGTGACATGAATACAAATAGGTTGTATCTATCCTTGATTGATCCATACATTTTCTATGAACCTGTTAAAGTCAAGAACAAGGCTACTCAAAGAATTTGGTGATGATCCAAGTTTTATTGCTACATGCTTCTACAAAGACGATCAAGACAATGAGGGTGCGGACATAGCAACGATCGACACCTAACCTGGCATCGTTCGATGGTCCCTTCAACCAGAACTGACATGAATCCCACCCTTTGGCATCGATCAATGCTAACAACGCTAACAACCCAACCCATATCAGAACGACGAAGACAATCGAGAAGAGAAAGTCTACATCGGACAACTATATCGTGAGGGATACCAGAACCTGACAACTAAGAATACGATGAGTCTTACGTTGAAGAAGAAGCATTTGACTACTTGCACTCGAAGAGACTGGAAATTTCAGGGGATCCTACGGAAGCTGGAATGCCGCATCAATCGACGGTGACTTTGTACCATCGATCGACGAGGACCCGATAGGATACAGTGATGATTATGGCTACTTCAGACCAGATGAGTTTGGAATCATGAGAGGCCCAGATAGATATGCACGGGCAATGGACGAGGAATTCTAAATGTGTCAAAGGAAAATATCACAGAGATACTAGCTATGGCCAATAGAGCAGGAAATCTCTTTAGAGATGAAACATCGGGTGAGGCAGTCAACTCAGCATCGATCGACAGCAACAATTGTCTATAACAGGACAAGCTCGATGGAGTTTACTTTTCGCAAGACATAATGAAGGAAAGTATTAACCAGGGTTTGGAGAATAAACCCTTTTAACTCCAACTCTCGTATGCGAGCAAAAGGAAAGACCATCGATCGACAACGAAGACATGATGTCGATTGACGGTGAAATGAGAAGGAAGTGTGAACGAGATTTGATAAGTCCACTAGACTTGTTAGACCAGCTCTCGCATGGGCCTAACAGCCTAGTTCAATGTGGTTTGTTCTGGCACAGAACCTACTCTAGTGGTCGTCCATATCCTACTTTCAAGATCCTAGTTAGCTACTCTAGAATGTAAGAATTAAGCACAACTCAATTGATGGATATTAACATAGCTAGAAATCCTAATTTTGGGCTTATTAATGATTGCTATCATACAACCCTAAACCTAGTTGATGATTACTCAGACATAATCAAAGAAAGAATAATAATCTAAATAGAATTCATAGATAAAATACTGGAGTTTCAATACAAATCTGCCTAATGAGTTATGAATCTTCTCCCCTAAAATCCTAAGACTATAAAGCTATGTGTATTGTGTGAAGCCTTGCCTAAGCTTGTACTTGCACTTGCACCACACTAGCACACCTTGCATGCTCTCAACAAAAATATAAAAACCCAAATATCTAGGTCAAAACTCGTCTAGGGTATTCTTGTCTTTTGTCTTCTGAACTTGGGCTTTTCAGTCGGTTGTGTGCGTGTTGGGCGTCAATTGATGGCAAGTGTGCAGCATCGATCGACCTTAGTATTTCATCATCGGTTGATTCCATGGTTATGTCGTCGATCGACGAAAGACTTGTACTTTGACTCCTCCAATAATCAAATATGGATTCTTATCCTCTAAATGCCCCAAAAGCTCCAAGTATCTCCATTTATCTCCAAAATGTCTCTGGACCTGTAAATACTCTAAAACATATCGCAGACAACAATAACATACCCTAAATAGAGCCTAGAACGTGGCCTAAAACTGGCAATAAATAGCTATATAAACTTCCCCAAACTTAACCTTTTGATTGTCTTCAAGCAAACTAAGCATGTGAAAGAGGTTTGAAAAGCGGAGACTCACATAATGTCTAAGTATAATTGTCACCTTACTCTATTGCAACCACATCCTATTGAGTCAATCACAAAGAAACTTTATATAACCAATACTAATATAGCACCAATTCCAGTCTACCAGTAACTTAGCAAATACTAGTCTGACTCACCCCTCTACTGATTTCCATTTCTTTGCATAAAATAAAGTGTAGGCTTTACCTTGGGAGTATCGATTAAAGGACACAAGGACTCTACCTCTGAATATTTCTAGATCTCAAACTCCATGGACAATGATGCTGATACAATCCATCTTGCCATCTCATTTTTGATTTTCCTCTTCTTTTTCTTTTGTTTTCTTTTTCTTTTTTCTGTACTTTTCTTTTGCTTTTTGGGCAAATTTGTAGGCGAATAGTGGGGTCATCAGTAATATACCTACCCCTCGCTTCCAACGATGTGTGATCGTTCCACCGTATTAGAATAATGGGGTCATAGGTAATTTACCTATCCTTCTGCATCTCGGCAAGTCATCTCAATCTTTTAAGCTATTAGCTAGATGCGGAAGAGAAAGAGAGAAGGGAACCAAAGGTGCAATGACTTGTACCTACAGATTTGCAGAAGGAATCCGATCCAGTGCATACCAAGCCGCAAAGGAAGCAGATAATGTCAGGAATAGTGTGTGAAATCAGCTTTGGTTCCTTCAAATCTTCTAAGAAACTGTGATATAGTGGCAGGATGATCCACTTTGGTATCTCTAGTAATCTCTGCAACAGTCTTCTAAGAATGGTGTTAAAAGTGTGGTTAGTCAATAATAAATCTTGATCAGATTTCCCTTCTTGACTCAATAAAACTTTTTAAAAACTTATATTTATATAGCAAATAAAACTGAAACAACTTAAATAGCATTAGTAAACCTCCCCCAGACTTAAATTACACTGTCACCAGTGTAATCCGCCCCGGATTAGTTAGGAAAAATTATATCATAAGTAAATAGATAGGTAGAGAAACTCGATACCAAACTCTCTGAAGATTATCAATCAATGGTAGGCATGTGTGGTCGATCGATGGTCGCGATCCAGTGTTGACTGATGATGCCTCTATGATGTCGATTGATGGTGAATTAAATAGTCTATATAAAACAAATTAAAACTCGAAATAAGTAGTAGTATAAGTAAAAACAAAATAAAACCTTACTAAATAGTGGGCTGCCTCCCACTCAGCGCTTGGTTATAGTCTATAGCTCGACGTTGTGAACTCTATGACTAGTAGTAAGTTGGATCAACACTTGAAAAATAAGTGTCTTCATCTTTTTTGCTCTTCTGAAACCATGTACTGTTGAAGTTCCTCAATGCCTCATCTTTTATGGCTTTCTCATTCCTTGTAACTGTTCTGAAAAAGGCCATTGAATACATTCCTCTTTCTAGTTTCTTAATAAAGCGGTGTAGCATTCTAAGTCTGGAAGGTGTAGTCTCTAATAAATCGTCCAGTTGCTGAGAAATATATTCCTTCATCAGGTTCTGAAAAAATGCAATCTCATCGAACCGATCTTCTAGTTCCACTTCTACTGCTATCTTCTGTCCGTGTTCATTAATGTCGATCGATGCAATGTTGTTGCAGTCGATCAATGCTTGGTTTTCTGCCCCAATCACATGCTGTCTCTGAAACGTATCCATCGCTTGCTTCATCTCATCCATGCGTGCAGTCAAACCGGTAAGGCAGGTGTCTATAAGATAGTAGACATCATCCAACCTCTTGTAAAAATTATCCAGAGGCATATCTTGAGTTATGTAGATCGCATTCCCAATATCATCAATCTCTTCTCTGTTGAATGTCTGTTGATCCTTCTTAGAGATAGCGATCCTTGCTGCATGTTCTGGTAAACATATATAGCTCTGCTCAAACAAATTATCAATCTCTAGAACTGCTCTAATGTCTTCATCTTGCACATTCACTACCCTTCCATATGTAGCTCGTGCATTACCATACTCATCTCTGTAGATGCCATACTTATCGCTCGTTCACCGGATTTGTTGTTGTCGATCGAAACTTGTCGTCTTTCTTTATGGATCGTACGTTCGATTAAATCAGGGTCTGAGATTGTTGCAACAAACCTAGACTAAATCCTAGAATTTAAATCTAATGGCAATCAATGCACACCGGCAACAACGACAAATTTGACGTACGTGTTTAGTTGTTCTAGCAGGGTATAAATATCCTAAGCAAATCACTATCAAATTAACCCTAGTCTTTAACACACTCATAATACTCTTGTCAAAAGAGATCAAGTGTATTATTTAGGGATCGAATCCACAGAGAGCAATGGCACACAATAGATTTCTTATTCCTACAAATTAAGCTAGGTGAATATATATATATATATATTATATATATATTATATATTATATATATATATATATATATTGGTTGGCAAACAATCAATTAAGGAAATATTCTTTTTCAAGAAGTAGAGATGCAATATGGAAATATGCTAATAATGCAAATATGGAAATATACTTATAAACTAACTTGATGCATATGTTAATAAGCTAGATCTAGGGTTCAAGCTTAATGGATTAAAGAGGATAGGAAGCATATATATGTAAATATACTAGAACTCACATATTAACTATTCTGACCCTTTTAACTCCAACTCTCGTATGCGAGCAAAAAGAAAGACTATTGATCGACGGCGAAGGCTCTTTCCACTTCTGCCCTTGGTCAAAGCTATCGCTTCGCGGAAATATACCTTTTTTCTTTCGATCTTCAAGATTATTTCGGAAACTTAACACTTATCCTCCGATCTTAACATTTATCTTCCGAACTTAACATTTATTCCTTCCTGCAAAATAAAAGGTAAACCGCCAAGAAGTTTGGGCTTGACTTCAAGTAAAATCGCGAGTGGGCCTTTGGCCGAGTTTTAGACCGCATTGGGCTGTTTTCTGACTTAGGCGTTTCTATGATTTTATCGAAGTAGCATTGCTAAAACGGCGTGGGCCGAGAGTTAGGATCTTTCGTATGAGATGCAAATTTTAGGTGTTTAGTTAACCGCTACCGTCTCATACGATTTATCCGATCCTTTCTTCAAAAAAGAGTTCTTTCGGTAAAGTTCCAATGTCAATCCCGATCGAGACGGAACAAAGATAAGTTCGATCAAGTATCGATAGAGGAAGTTAACGGGACAATGTGAAAATGGATTGATTGATTCCTATTGCCAAACGGGCGAACTGGATTGCACCCGTATGGCGAGTTGGGCTTGTCCAACTGGCCATACGGGCGATTTGGTCGGTCTGAGCCGTCCAACTTGCCATACAGGCGAGTTGGTCGCTCCTAGGCATCCAATTCGCCCGTATGGCAAGTTGGTCGGCTCCTGTGGCTAGATTTACCCGTTCGACGAGTTGGACGTCTTGCTCGGCCACCTTTTCCGTCCGGGGATTTAGATGATCAAGCCTTCTAGTTGTTTCATCGTATTGCCGTTCGGGAATAAATTTTCCCTTTTTTGAGGCATCATCTCTTTCTTACAGAAGAGCGTATTCTCTCGGTAGGTTTTGGAAGTTGATTCCGTCGTAACCGATTTTGACCCCAACAGTTAGCCCCCCAACTCGCCAGAATAGTGATATCCTTGCGAGCATTTTTAAACATATTGGATGAATTAGGCGGAATCCGACGTCCGAAGCCTGGAGTTGATATTGTGAATTCTTTCTTCTATAAGTATGTTGAGTGGTTTCAAAGATTCTTCACATTTTCACAAACTCTTTTAAGAATCAAAAGATTTTCTCTTCTCTTTCATTCCTTTGATAAAAAAGAAAGTTATGTCTTCGAGAAGAAAGGTTTCCTCAAAGTCTCGTAATGACCGTTCTGGCCCCGATGGCTCAAGCTCGCAATTCAACGATGTCGTACCAAAAGCAAAATTCTCGGCTCACTCGGTTGACCCTGAAGAAGCCAAGGTGTATTGGGCGGCCAGGGGAAACTTGAAGCCCCCCAGACCTGTTATGTGGGCCTTGCCTTGGTTACAATCCGAGACTTGCTTCGCGGCTGCTTATGTTTTTGGGCAACGTTTAGCCCGAAAAGGGTCCATCGAGCTGTTGCTCTCCACCGTTCTCGACACCGGCCAGATCTACCGGTTGAGGAAAGATCAGAGGCATCCAAGGACGGATTTGTTACGTGCACGGCTCGCATGAGAGAAGAAAGGCTGAAAATCGGAAGGATAAAAACATCGTTGTCGAGGACGAAGTGGTCAACGAGTGTTGCTCCTCCGATAATATACTAAGGGATTTCCTGAATAGTCAAATAATCAGAAGTAGTGGCGAACAGGACGATCTCGATGAGCTGCTTGGTTTTGATTATTCTCCAGGCGCAGCTGGATCTAACGAGGCCTAGGAGTTTTCCCAAGCATCGCGGATGGTCAATAAGGTAATCTTTGAGTTATTTCGAGGGAAGAATTGTTTTGACTTTGAGTTATTTCGCAGGGTCTCCTTATGATGAACCGAGCTCTTGATGTGAGCTGTCAGGAGGCACGCATGGCTCATTTCAGGGCCGAGACAGCCAATAATGAGATTGCTTGTTTGAGAGATGAGCTGGAAAGTTCCTGTCGCCGTGAGAGGGTATTGGTCGCAACGGAGGTTCGCCGTGCCTATAGGCGTGGGAAGAGAGAAATGGCAGAGGTCATGAAAACCCATCATGAAAAGTTCTCATATGTGTTCGAGGAGCTTACGAAGGGCTACAAGGACTTCGGTATTATCGCGAGTGCCACGTGCCGTGGGCGGGCTATAACTCACACATGCTCCGGATAACCCACGGAGACAGAGACTTCGCGATTCCTCAGATAGAAGAGAGGATTTGGGAACTGTGGGTCCCGATTCCTGTTTCTCCCAACACGGTGGAGGCCGAGATGGGGAATGCCGATGAGACGGGAGAAGTAAACCAGCCAACGGCTCCTTTGGATGTCAACGATATTCGCTCGGTAGATCGATGACCGGTTGTTTTGATTTTGATGAATAATTGCGAGGTCCCGACCGATTTGAGAATGCTTCTCTTTTATATTATTGCACCTTTCTGTTTTATTCGTTCGTCGGCCGAATATGGTCGTAAGTAGCGGGATTGGCCGGTCGTGGTTTTGAGTCCTTGTATTTTAATTTTTTATGCGAACAGTGCATGTTATGATAAGTGAGTATTTTCAGAGAGATGTTTGTGATTTGTTTTAGTGTAGAAAGAAAACTCAAGTTGTCATCTCGACTTCCTCCCTTATTTGCGGATCATCCTATTTGTTGTTCGTGTGAGATTTTCGATGAGTTTTCGAAGTTTCGGGAACGTTTAGATACGGATGAAGAGCATGGTTTTAGGATCTCGTATCTTTTGATATCATGGCTTGAGACGTTAGAGACCAGTGTGCTGGGTTTAGGGCAAGACCTAGGTTTACTCTCGGTTTAAGGCTTTTTGATGACTAATCGGCTTTCGTTTTGCCTGTTTTCAATTTTAACTTGACTCCGTTCCGATTTAATGTATGCGATAGGTTCTCGGCTTATATGACTTATCTGGTCGGACTCGAGCATCTCTTCGAGGACAATTTTCGAGTCTCCCAAAAGTGCTGGCAAAAATTTCGGATTTCTTTTATAGAGCGCTGTTTATCCTCGTGGGAGGTGAGAGGATCTGTCCTTAAGATGGACATGGGTGCGTTTTGTTAAGACGGCCAAAGTGCTTGGCGGGGCTAATCGCCGAGTGAATTTGTAGTCGCGGTTTGTCTAGGGGTGTATTCTCAAAAATTTAGATGACATCTCGCCTATTTTTTCGAAAAATAACTTTGCATAAGTAGTGCTTTGAGCGTAGGGAACCAGGATCTCGTGCTTTGGTCAGGAGTCGATGACTCGACCAAGATGAGATGGTGTTGAGTTGGTCCGTTTTGAGGTAGAATGATTTTTTGCGAGTTTTCGTTTATGGGATGGTGCGATAATCGTTCTGCTCGTGTATGGATGCATAGCATAGTCTTTCTTTGCGGATGATAGGTCAATTTTCGAATTTATAAAGAAGTCTCTAATGAAAAAGTATTGAAAATCTCGAGTACAATGCATCAAAAGTTTTGTTTCTGAAGATCGGAATATACGAGTGTTCGTATAATTACCAACTCCCCCTCCTTTTTAGAGAGGTGGATAGCTGAACTCGTCTTTTGGCGAGCTGGCTACGTACCTCTTTCGAGGATCAAGCCATCTCGTAGTTCTGTTTATTTGGACGAGTCTGTTTACTCGGCCGTTGTGTTTGTGTCGACTGTGTCAGTTTCTGACTCGACGTCTTCCGTCGTACTTGTCTTTTTGATGGTATGGACGCGTCGGCCGCTGGATCTGGTTGTTCGCTGGCCGTTGTAAGGATTGACGATTCTGGGTCGTCTTTGCCTGGAGTACTTTCGGCTGACGCCGGGGTATCTTTGGGCGCTTGGCCTTTGTCGTCGTGGTGCTACCGCTTTTTCTTAGCTTGTGCTCGGCCAGGAAGCAGCGACTCGACTGCCTCTGGCAGCCCCAAATTACGGAAATCCCGTAGTGAGTTGGGAACTTAATTGCTAACTAATAAATTGATGGGACTGCCTTCATGGCGTTCAGCCAGGGCGTGCCCATGATGACGTTGTAGATGGCGGGGTGGTCGATGACCGCGAAATCAACGATCTTGGTGACTTCTTTCACCGCAACGGGTAACTTGATAGATCTGAGGGTCAACGATGTTGTGTTGGAGAAACCGGTTAGCGGCTTAGGAGATCGTACAACTTTGCCTAACTCGATGTTCATCCATTTTAGACTGTCGCGGAAGATAACATTGACTATGCTGCTGGTATCGATGAGAACCCTAGCGACCTCTAGATCTCTTATTACGAGATCGATTACGAGTGGATAGCAGTGTTGCTGGTCGATTCTCCTGGCTTCTTCTTTGTCGAAAGTGATTTCACCTCTCGGAGTGTCATTGATCGCGGGCCAGGTCATCGAATTCACGCTTGTCTCGGATTTGCGATGATAAGCTTTGATGGCCGAGACGGTATCCCTGCAGATTTGTGACCCGCCGATGATTATGTTTACCCTGTGACGGTTGCTGTCTTTGCCTTTATCGTCCTGCCTTCTTCCACGTTTTTCCTTATTGGTCCCCTTGGGAAGATATCTCCGTTTGAGGAGTCCTGTCATTTTTCGGGGGACTCTGCGTCGCGGATGAGATCTTTCACGCTGGAAACTTCTGAGAGTTCTCCGGAGAGCAGCTTCACGGCCAATCTCCCGCCGAGAACTTTGCAGTTAATGGTCGAGTGTCCATGCGTTTGGTGAAAATCGCAGAAGGCGTTTTCGTCGTAATTTGGATTTTGGGTCCACGTATTTCCCATCGTCTGCCGTTGCTCCTATCCAGAGTTAATAGCGTAGCTATGATCTCCCTGTGTTTCTTCATCTCCCCGTTGGACGCTTCTGTCGTTGCGAGATTTTTTCTTTTTTGACTTCTGATCAGATCCTGGATCTTTTGATGCATTCTTCGTTGGCTTCCATTTATGGGCCAAGAACCTCGTTTCTTCTTCGATGATAATGTAATCTGTGGCTTTGTGAAGTGCGTTCTGGATTGTACGCTGCTTTCTAAAGTTATCCACTTCCTGAATTTTGACTTGAACCAGAGCGTTTTTCGAAGCGCGTCTATCGCGACTTTGTTGCTAATCCCACTGACTCTAGTCATGATGGTTTTGAACCGTTTTATGAAGTTGTAGAGAGTTTCGTCCTCTCCCTGGGACAAGCTCCGGAGATCTACGTAATAGGTTTCTCGATCTATGAACATCGAGTATTGTTTAAGGAACTCTAAGGTGAGCTGGTGGAAGCTTCCGATATAGTTTCGCCTGAAGCGAGAGAACCATTCTAGCGCTGCTCCGCGGAGGTTTTCTACGAAGAGGTGGCATTCGCCGCATTCGCCAGCGTCCCACTTCTTTTCTCTCAATCTGACTCTACCCATTGCGACCTGAAAAGCCTGTAAGTATGCCTTAGGGTCAGTAGTTCCATCGTACGGCATCACTTTGACCTTCCCAGGATCCGAAACACTAGTTTTGGTGATATTAGTTGTAAAGGGTGTTTTGCGAGCCTCTTCGAGCAGCAGATCGATCTCCGGTGCGGTGCTAGTAGCATGGTGGATTTGGGACTTCACCGCCCTGACTTCGGCAACCGTTTTCATGAGATCATCGCGGAGATTGCGGATTTTGGAACTCTTGCTAGAAGATTTCCAACTTTGTCGGTGATTGCTGCGAGTGGTCCGAGTTTGCTCCTTGGCCAGTTCTTCCTGTTGTTTCCCGAAGATAGCTTCTTCTTCTTCTTCGTTCATAGGTTTGTCGAACTGAGATTCATTCTGAGTTGCTCGACTCCTTGTGCGGCGCGGATGTGTGTATGCGTCTTCGTCTGTAGGTTCGGACTGACTGCTAGATTCCACGTCGACGTGTTCGACTTCTCCTCCTTCTTTATCTTCCTCGATAGGAGGTAGGTCTCCTGGGTTTTTTTGTGTCGGCGCGGGGGTTACCTCATCAGGATTTTGTCCTGACGGTTTTTGCCTTGCGCGTTGTCGAACCGGTCCAAAGACGTAGCGAAGTCGAGTCTTCTTCCGCGGATTCGGATTGTTTCCTGCGGGAAGATGGCCATGTTCCTCGCTATGAGGGTTTCGACCTATTTAGCAAAGGAGTTCATGACCTTATCCTATTCTGCCGACTTTTTCTTGAAATTCGAGAACATCTTCTTTAGCTCCTCGAACGCTGCGGTGTTTGCATCGGCGTTGACCGCATTGACGTTCGTCGCTGGAGTGTTTTCAACTTTTTCGGCCATGGTGTTATCGTCGTGAGGCTGTTGTTGTTGAGATCTGACATGGTTTGACTGAGCGTTAATGGATGAGAGTTAGATTGATATGTACCCCCCTTCTAGCGCCAAACTGTGGGAACCAAAATTCGCACTGTCGATTTCCGTTGAATTAGAAACGCAGGGTAATCCTTATTTTCCCAGAGGTCCCGGATATCTGCTAAATCACACGTCAATCAGTCAGATTACAAAGTAAATATCGAAAAGCAAAGTACGAATCGAAAAGAGAGCAAATAGATGTCTTATTTCGAATTTGCATATGAGCGTTTACAACAGGATAGAAGCCTCGGCTATGAGAGTTGTTGTCGAAATCCTTAGTTCTAATAACCGCATACTGCAAAACCCTAGTTGAGTCGCAGCTCGAATAACAAAAATGGAAAGTTGCCTAAATGCTCTAAGTTCTAAGCTATGTTTTCTCTGAGTGGATATTTGTTGTGTCTCACTGCATCCTCATCCTCGAAATCCTTATATACTCCTCTAAAGGCGATTTGCTCTTTCCTCTTCTGCCCTTGGTAGAAGTTATCGCTTCGCATCGATCTTCAAGATTATCTTCAGAAACTTAACATTTATCCTCTGGTCTTGACATTTATCTTACAAACTTAACATTTATCCCTTCCTGCAAAATAAAAGGTAAACCGTCATGAAATTTGGGCTTCAGTTCAGGTAAAATCGCGAGTGGGCCTTTGGCCGAGTTTTAGACCGCATTGGGTTGTTTTCTGACTTTGGCGTTTCTACAATTTTATCGAAGTAGCATTGCTAAAACAGCGTCATCCGAGAGTTAAGATCTTTCGTATGAGATGAATGATTTTAAGTGTTTAGTTAACCATTACCGTCTCATACGATTTATCCGATCCTTTCTTGGGAAAAGATTTATTACGGTAAAGTTCCAATGTCAATCCCGATCGAGATGGAACAAAGATAAGTTCGATAAAGTATCAAGAGATGAAGTTAACGGGACGAGGTGAATATGGATTGATTGATCTGTATTGCCGAACAGGCGAATCGGATTGCTCGTGTCACCCAACTCGCCCATATGGCAAGTTGGGCTTGTCCAACTCGCCATACGGGCGAGTTGGTTTGTCTGTGTCGTCCAACTCGCCTGTCTGGCGAGTTGGTTAGTCCTTGCCGTCCAACTCGCCCGTATGGCGAGTTAGTCGGTACTTTCTGTCCAACTCGCCATACGGGCGTGTTGGTCGGTCCTTGCCGTCCAACCCGCCATACGGGCGAGTTGGTCGGTCCGAGCCACCCAACTCACCATACGGGCGAGGTTGTCGGTCCTAGCCGTCCAATTCGCCCGTATGGCGAGTTGGTCGGCTCATGTGGCTTGATTTACCCGTTCAATGAGTAGGACGTCTTGCTCGGCCACCTTTTCTGTCTGAAGAGTTAGATGATCGAGCCTTCTAGTCATTTCGTCGTATTGCCGTTCCGGAATAAGTTTGCCCTTTTTCGAGGCATCATCTCTTTCTTACACGACGAGCGTATTCTTCCGGTAGGTTTCAGACGTTGATTCTGTCGTAGCCGATTTTGACCCCAACACACACTAGCACACCTTGCATGCTCTCAACACAAATATAAAACCCCTAAAATCTAGGTAAAAACTCGTCTAGGGTATTCTTTTCTTTTGTCTTCTAAACTTGGGCTTTTAAGTCGGCTGTCTGCGAGTTGGGTGTCGATCGATGGCAAGTGTGCAGCATCGATCAACTTTAGTCTTTCATCGTCGGCCGATTCCATGGTTATGTCGTCGATCGACGACAGGCTTGTAATTTGTCCCCTCTAATAGTCAGCTACGGATTTTTCTCCTCCAAATGCTCTAAAAGCTCCAAGTATCTCCATTTATCTCCAAAACGTCGATGGACCTGTAAATACTCTAAAACATATCCCATACACACATAATAAAGCTTAAATAGAGACTAGAACATGGACTAAAACTGGTAATAAATGGGCTATATCAGAGCCCACCTATGCCAGACTTAACATGCTGACAGTACGCATTCAAGCACTAGAAGACATAATGCACAGATTGTCCTTTACTTAGAAGAAGAGGGAAAATCAGCAAGACAGAGCAGATGTGGCTGTAAGAGGTTTTATCAGTGAATGGTTTAGGACAAGCAGCGAATATGTGGATACTTTCTTTCCATAGCAATACCACGGTCGATGGGAAATGTGATAAACACCAGCCTCTTCCATAGCAAAACCACGGTATTAGATCATCTCTTCTTCTTTGTAGTCTTCGTTGTACTCGGGTAGATTGTGTTGTAACCAGCATATGCGTAGCAGTTGTTGATCGATTCTGGAGTATGGTTGTCAATCGATAACAAAGGGTGGGTGTCGACCGATTTCTAAACTACAAACACGTCGATCGATTGGCTAGTCTTGGTATCGATTGATGCTCCATCTTCCGACTCTTCATTGGATTCATAATCACAGAAGCATGTGGCCACAAGTTTTTCATCATCACACAATTCAATTAGAGTAGCCTTGTTCATATTCCTGACAAGTTAATAGAAAATATTTTGATCAATTAGAGATAGATACAACATGTTTAATTTCATATCGCAGTTAGCTCCCACATTGGCCATGAATGCTCTCCCAAGTAGTAGTGAAGAGTTCCAATTTATCCTGATGTCCATCACGTTGAAGTCTACTGGAACTAGGGCGTTGTTAATCTGTACTGGAACATCTTTTATCATCCCTCCTAAGTTCACTTTTCAGCAGTCTACAAATGTGAAGAAATCATTGGAGGGTTCCACTTTCAGGTTCAGCTCTTCTGTCATAGTTTTTGTTATAATGCTTAGTAATGATCCAGTATCACAGAGGGCATTGGGGTCTTCGTTCCCTTTGACCAAGCATGGAACCACAAACTTCCCATGATCACTTTTCTCCTTCAGACAAGTGCTCTGTTTCATCTTTTCTCTGAGATGATTGAGCATGACCTCTATATCATAGTCTGTCGCCCTTGTTTTCCTGAAAAACATCCACAACTTGTGAGTATAATAAGCTTCATCAAAAGGAGTATCTAAAGGAATTTGGAAAACTCTTTTGGTAAAACTATCCATCTCTTTTTCATTGGCTTCTCTGTGTAGATGTTTGGGGATCTTTTGCTTTCTCTTGGAGTGTCCCTCATCTTCTCTATCAAGATCCATACTTTCAGATGTGTTGTTGTTCTGTTCTGAAACCGTTGTGGTTGGACGCACAATCAAGTGTAAGAATATGAAGAATATTGTGAAGAACACAAGAGAGAGAGTGAGTATGATTCGTGACCAGAGAGAGAGAGAGAGAGATTAGTAGTTTGTATGCTAGAGAGAATAGAGAGAATGAGGAAGGATTCTTTTTCCCTTACTTCTAAATGATGTGAGTACAAGTGATTATATAGGCAGCAAGAGATTCCTTCTGCCCATACAAGTAATAAACAATAGAAATAAGATAATAAGAGACCCATGCTGATCTAGATCTAATGTTTGGAGTGAGAGGAGCAAAAGGAGACAGCATGTGCTTGGCTAGCATGGGGGATGAGCAAGTTGCTGAGTGGTCCTTGTCTTGCAAGTGAGTGAATGCTTCTGCCCTTGTCTATGCACGTGAAGTAGCTCCCCATAGGTCTCCTTAGTTTATTCCAAGTGCCCCTCCTCTTTTCTTTGCTTGCAAGTCACGTTAGGTTACTCCTCGTTTCTTTGCTTGCAAGTCACGTTAGGTCACTGATGTCTTCTCTCTCTCATGTAAGCTCATCCTCTTTATTTCTTGTCTTCGTTATTAGGTTCAATACTCCCCCTCAAGCTTGATCCAATACAATGAGATCAAGCTTGGAAACCATGAAGACTTCCCTCATTAAAACCTTAATATGCAAAACCCTGTTTTTGGGACAAAAACATACTAAGGAAAGAGTAGAAGCTCCATGGCTAAGAGAGTTATGCCTTGGTAATGTCGGTGAGTCCAAGTTTAGGATAAATGGACTCACACACCTTGGTACTTGCGGCATTAGTGAAAATGTCGGCCAATTGATCTTCACTCCTTGTGTAACACGGCAATATGACCTCTTGGATCACCATTTGTCTTACCTTATGGCAGTCCACCTCAATGTGTTTCGTCCTCTCATGAAACATTGAGTTTGAGGCTATGTGAATGGCTGCTTGGTTGTCACAATGCATTGTGATTGGAGAAGTGATCTCGACTCCCAAATCCTTGAGTAATCCTTTGATCCATACCAGCTCGTTTGTAAGTTTCCTCATGGCTCTATATTCAGCTTCAGCACTTGAACATGAAACCACCTTTTGCTTCTTGCTTTTCCAGGTTACCAAATTGCCTCCAATGAAGGTGCAATAGCCAGTAGTGGACTTCCTATCATTTCTGTCTCCTGCCCAATCAGCATCACAGTATCCTACTACTTCTGTGTTGCCATTACATCCCATCCATACTCCTTGTCCAGGAGCTCCATTGAGATATTTGAGTATTCTCTCCACCATTTTCCAGTGATGAACCTTTGGCACTTGCATATGCTGGCTCACCTGGTTCACAGCAAAGCAAATATCAGGTCTAGTGATCGTTAAATAGATAAGCTTACCTACTAGTCTTCTATATTGTTTTGGATCATCAAATGGTGTTGCCTCATACTCCCCCTCACGCAAGATCTTATAGCCATCCTCTAGTGGAGTCTTTGCCGGTTTCTCTCCAAGCATACCTGCTCCATTCAAGAGATCAAGTGTGTACTTTCTTTGAGATAGGAATAGCCCATCTTTAGATCGGCATACTTCTATTCCAAGAAAGTACTTTAGTTCACCCAAATCTTTAATATCAAAAACAGATTTTAAATATGCTTTGGTGGTTTGTATACCTTCTTTGTCACTCCCTGTGATGATGATATCATCAACATACACAAGAATGACTACTATACCTTGTTGGCTGGTGAGAGTGAATAGAGTATGGTCTGCCTCAGATCTACTAAACCCTTTTCCATTAAGGGTAGTGCTGAGCTTATGGTACCATGCTCTTGGTGATTGCTTCAGCCCGTAAATCGCCTTCTTGAGTCTCAACACGTTTCCTGGTTTGACCATATCTTCTAGACCAGGAGGAAGACGCATGTAGACCTCATCCTCTAGTTCTCCTTGTAGAAAAGCGTTCTTCACATCCATTTGCCATAGTTCCCACTCCAAGTTGGTTGCAAGTGACAGTATAATTCTAATGGTGTGAAGTTTTGCTACTGGTGCAAATGTATCCAAGTAATCTTCACCATAAGTCTGAGTGAATCCCCTTGCTACCAGCCTTGTCTTCTTTCTTTCTGGTTTTCCATTAGCTAGATACTTGATGGTGTAGATGAGGCGACTTGTTACAGCTTTCTTTCCTTTGGGGAGCTCAGCCTCAAACCATGTATCATTCTTGATCATGGCATTGATTTCATCTTCAACTGATGCTCTCCACTCATCATCTGCCATGGCCTCTTCATAAGTTCTTGGAAGATACTCTTGATCTACGTTGCTTATGAAGGCTTGATGTTCTTCTGGATATTGGACCAAGGAACACACTGCCTGAGTGGGATGGGTAACCACATTGGCATTGAAGTAGACCCTTTTATGCCTAATCCTGGTGCTTCTTCTTAATGGTTGTACTTGCACTTGCTCTTCAGTGTCGTCATCCTCATGATATTGTAGGTGATCAGGTTGATCATGACTTTCAGAACCTTCATGCTGCATTGCTCCTTCTGGTTCTGGTTGGTTGCCCCCCTCAGGATCAACCGGGAAACCCTCTGGAGCTGTATCTTCGGTTGGATTAAGCGCCTCTATTGGAGTCTCATTTGCAGAGTGCTGTTGAACTCCAAGGCTCTCCAATATGATTCTCAAGTTATTTGCT
>CAJHQP010007662.1:0-31059 GCA_905132765.1 Moricandia arvensis | reverse complement strand
TCTCAAATGAGCCTTTGGGTCTGAGATCCCGTCGTATTCGGGGATCCTAATTTTTCGGGTATCTCTTATGTGAAAGCTAGCGATTTTGTTTGTGAATGGGATTCCACGGGTTTCCTCAATCAGGCTCTCGATTTCGGGAGCTGAGCTCGTTGCTTTGTGTACTTGAGCGTTCAACTTTTGGAGAGCTGCGTGAGTTTGCTCCATGTACCGGCGAATAGCCTCGGGTCCTTCTAGGGGAAGGACGGTTGGGTCGTCAAGATGAATCTGATGAGGAAATTCTTGATGGAGTCGAGCGTCGTCGTTCTCCCAAGCGTTAGGTGAGCTAAATGGCTCGCTAACTTTAGGGTCACTTTGAGGGACGCGACCTGGGGGGTGAGTTGTAGGATCAGCTTCCGTCCTCGGGTGGCTGTCTCGATTAAGGACCGCGCTCCCATTTTGGTGGGCTGAAGCCGGTGTTCTTCCCCTGGGAGGGAAAAGCATTCTTTCTTCAGACCTGAAAATAGGTGGTGGAGGCAGTAATCGTGTGCTCTGTTCGTGAACCCTATTGGGTGCAGAGCTTGTCGTCGCTACGTTATTTCCCATAGCGCTAGTTACAGGTGGACTGAATATTGGGGTTGTCCCAGTATGAAGTGTCTGGGGAACATGCTCTTGCCCGTCACGAGCAGTGCTGTTTGGGGAAAAATCCAGGCGTCCGCGAGGGAAGGTGGATTCGGTCAGTCGGTCTCGGAAGGTGACTCCCGATCCTTGTCGTTGCGACAGATGAGTCGTCTCGGCTAGAGATCTAGTCACTTCCTCGAACCGTCGCTGTCGAGCAGTTAGCTGCTGCAACGTGCGCTCGTTATCCTGAGCTCTTTCTACCAATTGTACCATCATTCGACGTATCTTAGATAGCTGAGCTTCCGAATGATTCAGAACGGGTTGACGCTGCGGGTTTTCGGGGTGTGTGACCCCCGAGTTGTTCCCACCGGAAGACCTTGGGTTGGTCATTCCAGTTTGGTCCGGTTGAGCGTTAGCTGGAGGCTGTTGCTCGGATCGGTGATCGGCGGATCGAGGTTCTGGATTCTGGGGATCCGAGTCTCTCATGTTTGGTGAGCCGTCGATCTGGATCACGGGATCAGGGATGGATGGGCTCGTTGCCTGGTTGGATGGATCCATTCTCAAGTTACGGAGTGAAGGATTCAATTATCTAATCCCCACAGTCGGCGCCAAAATGTGAGGGGTAAAACTCACTCTCTAGTTTAGGTTAGATTTAGATTGGGGAAAGACAATCGTGGGCTGAATCCTGTTAGAATTTAAAGAATGAATATAATTGTATTGATGAATAATGGTTACAAAGATGATGAATACAAGAAAGTCTCTTAATAATTTTCCCTCTCTCCCCTAAATTCGTACACCTTCCTTCTTTAAATAGTCTCAGGTCACGTCTAACCTCTCCTGATTAGTCTCCGAGATTCCCTCCGTAAACTGAGGGATTTGCAACAACTTCCTTTTGGCCGAATCATATACCTCCATCTTCGTATCCTGGGCTATTTTATTAAGTTTCCTGCGAGGGAAGCCAGACCTCTTCCTCGTGACTTCTTTCTCGTGACCTCTTTTATCGAAATCCTTGGAAGTAGCCTCCGTCCTTAGGTGAGCTCTATTTTTCTCAGAAAAGATAATTCTTGCGTAGCCCATTATCGGGCTTAGTTTGACTGATCCGCTAATTTTAGCTAACGGGCCATATTTGGGCCCAACAGACGGTGACCGCGAAATGCGGGAGAAAATGTGAAAGGCGCCGTAAGATCGAATCAATACCGAGTCGTGGCATAATTATTAGGACCGGGGTGGCAGACAGGATCGAAAAGGGACAACGATGCTGCAACTCGGATAGCCATTTAGGAAGTTGGGAGGCCATGTTTCACGTAAGACCTTTCGGGATAGGCCATGGTTCACGTAAAAGTGTTTAAAAAGTTTTTTTGCTTGGTTAGTAGGAAAATATTTGTAATTCTACTATCTTTTTAGATTACTTTTGCATCTGACAAATTTTAAAGTGTAAATTTGCTTTCAAACTCAAGTTTTGAGTCATTTTTGGCTAATTTCCAAATATTTTTGGTAAACAATGCACAAACCTAAATTCAAAGTATCAAATTCTTTGAACAGATTATGTCCCTTCCTTATGCTTGTAAATCAAAAGATTTATATTACCAAATAGTATAAAATATTTAAATTCAAACTTTAGGTAATTTTTGCAACTTCTCATGTATTTTGGTAAACAATAAAAACCTAAGTTCAAAGTATCAAATTCTTTGAACAGATTATGTCCATTCCTACTGTTTGTTAATCAAAAGCTTTAAACAACCAGATAATTTAAAATATTTGGGTCACATGTTTAAAATATGTTTTGTCAAGTGGTTTGATTTTGTTAGTTATAACCATTATTCTTATCATAGGTTAGATTCTTCTTGCGAATATAATAGGGGTGATGTCACTTTTTGTATTGGTTTATGAATTTCTTTTGTTTATAGTATTTTATTTTCACTTTAATATTTTAACCAAATAATTATTATTCTCTATTTTTACTCGAAGTTTTCTTTGTATCTAACTCTAGTTTGATTAATGTTTTTCAGTATCTAATATTTTGAAACCATCTTTAAGAAATCCACCAATAGTTGAAAACTCTTTAACAAATCCACAAATATATAATTAGATTATAATAAATAGACTTTGAAAATTTTAGGAAATGTGGACGTTTTAAATATGGTTCATAATTATAAATTTGGAAATTATTGAACATTCATAAACTACTAATTTAAAAATTTGATTAAAAAAAATAATGCGTGAAATCAATTTTTTATGGTAATTTGTATAATTTATAATTTATTCACTTAGAATATTTATTTATTTGTACAAAAAGAGTTAAAACATAATTATCAAGTATTTCTGTGGTGTAAAAGATAATTATTAATTATTTCAAATATAGGGCACCATTTAAGTAAATATGTTTTAAGCTAATGAAATATATTTGCGAACCATATGCTAAAACCAATTGTATGCTAAAAGCTTGTCTATAACTTGTAGAATAGAAAAAGATGAAACAAAAAAAACGTAAATTAAAGTTGAATATTAAATTTAATGCTTACTGATTTCTATTTAACATTGATTTTTAATTACAAAATGTTGTAAGTTTAATAGATACTAAGGGATAGACTACTTAGCGAGGGGAGTTTATGTATTTTGTCTAACAAGTATTCTTACTTGCAAGTGTTTTGTTATATACTAGTATTCTTACTAGTTTTGTGATATCCAAAGAAATGAAGCAAGAACAAAAAAAACATGATATGAATTACAATTTACCATGGACAAGAAGTAACCATGCTCACATCGGATTTGTAAATTGTAAATCAGAGAAAAGGAGAAAATGTGTTCAAAAAAAAAAAGAAAGAAAGAAAATGTGTTCGTTAACAATCGGTCACATGATAAATAATATTATAAATATTAATGATATAAGTAGTTTAAAAAGGAATATAGGTAGTTTTCAAGAGATTGCTGGTGAATGGTGATCGTGGAGGTTAAAAGGAAGTATTGTCGTCAAAGTGGACTGATAAAATATTTCTAATTTCTCTAAATATATAAATGGACACGTAATTAGGAATACTAACCTTGTTTTTTTCTTCACTTTATTTTTTGTAATTTAAACTATTTATTTTTATTTTTAATCTATGTGACAAAATAATATTGGTTAAGTGACTTCTGCTTTAGTATATAAATGATTATGTGTGAATGCTTATTTTTGTTATTTATCCCTTTTATCATTTTTTTAGAAGTATTTGATGTTAGGATATCCAAAGTCAATCACTATGCGATTGATAAATTTCATAATTCAATCGTTGAAATTAATTTAATGAAGCTATGTTATACTTTATTTTGGTAGTGTCGATCTTTTGATCTGTTTTATTTCACTGCATGTGTATATTTTTGAAAATTTGTCAAAAATACCATTTTTCTTGTACCACTTTCAAAAAATATCTTAATCACTTTTATTTTTATTTTTTAAGAGGTAAAAACACACTTATAACCCATAGGTTAATTAATTTAAAATTTAGGGTTTAGAGTTAAGGGGTGGGAGAGGGTGGGTAGAGTTTAGGAATATAAATTTTAGGATTTTAATTAATTTTAAAAAATGTCTTTTAAGAAGGTGGTATTTATAAAAATGTCTCTTTAATGAATGTAAAAATGAAAAATGGTACAAGGAAAATGATATTTTTAAAAATTCTCTTTTATTTTTGCGTGTCATGTTATTTGTATTGCATTTCTAGTTTGGACTGTACAAATATATATTTAATTATTATTTTAAATCAATATTAAATTTATGATAAGTCTGGTTTTAGAATTTATGATGTGACCTTTTGTAAAAAAATCACATTTTTATTCAATAACTTTAGCTTTTGTCTATATCATGCAAATAATTTTTTTCATCTTTTTGTTTTATATTTAAGTTTACTTATTATATATTGCTATATTTTCTAATAACTTTTTAAAATTATTTTTTTGCTTAAGTACTAATTATTTGTTGTGGTTTTCCTTATCTTGAGTTTTGATGATAAAAGAAATGAAAAAAGTTATACTCACTCTTTTTAAAACTTGAAATAGCAATATTGTTGATATGCTCCTAATTTTTATTTTTATGAATTTTAAATTTATTTTTGAAATTTCTATTTTATATTATGTATTTCAATAAAAATTTATTGTTTATTTCTGTATACTATTATTTATAAATATTTAAATTTCAATTTTAGTTATAGATTAGATTTTGTTGTGAGTTTCCATCATCTTTTCAATTTCACCAAGTTTGAGTCTGTGATCAAAAAGTAAAAAAACACTCTGCTATATTCACTCTTTTTTGATTAGAGTTTAATGCAACTGAAAATCAATATCGTAAATTATTATCCTTTTTAATAAATTTTATCTAATAAAAAATCAATAAAGAACTTTTTTTAATTACTCTTTACTAAATTTCATTCATATAGTTTTTTATAAAATTTTATTATATTATTTATTTAATTTGTTATTTTATAAACTGATCTTTTTCTAAATATAATATGTATTAGTTTTTAGTTGATGATTTTTTTCTGTTTGTTTGTTAATTTTTCTAAGCTTAAATTTCGTTACTAGAAAATAGAAAAATAAATTCTATTAGATTCACTCATATTCTGTTTGCATGTTTTTACTGAAATGTGAAAAATCAATTTTGTAAAATGGAACTTATATTTTTTTTGTTTTTGGCATTTTTTTCTTTACAATTATTTAAATTTTATGGATTATATCATGTGATTTTAATAAATTATTATTTTTGATAATTGATATTAAAAATTAGTTGAATTGAAAAACGAACTAATGATTTAAATAATTCATAAATTTTTAAATGTTCAATTAAAAATTTGATATACAAAATAAAAAAGGAAATACGAATAACTATTCAATATCATAAAATTATTATGTGTTGGTTAGAGAATATTTCTGAAACACAAGTTATAACTCTCTAAAGAGAGTTATCAACTTTGTTATATATATATATGTATGAATTTAACTGTTTAAATTGTACTCCAAACTTAAAAATAAACATATTTAGTACTATATATTTGAGGAAGAAAATATTTACTTTCCCTACGAATAAAATTATTCGGTTGTGCACTTTCGTTGAAATTTTTTATTCGTCATGTAATTCAAAATACTAATTATTCGGGTATCTAATAAAGAGTTATTGAATATCATGAGATTTAAGAAATATTGGGGATCAAAAGGAAATTTAGCTATTCTTGTTTGAATTTAAAATTAAAAGTGTATTGACCGAAACAATTACAAAAAAATACAAAATACAGATTCCCAAGGACCGGCACGTATATTACCTGAAATCCTCCCCGAGTCTCGTTCTCACTTCCCTCTCTCTCTCTCTCTCTCTCTCTCTCTCTCTCTCTCTCTCTCTCTCAAAACCGTCTCTTTCTCTCTCTAACGTTCTGCCTCTCGACTCTGTTTGCTCCTCTCTGTAGATCGATCTCTGGGTATCGACAAACGCTCGTTTGATTTGGAATCTTTAAGATCTTGCTTCCCTCTCTTCAATGTCGACTCTGTTCGTTTCTCGGATCTCGATGATCCTCGATTTTCTGAACCAAACGTGAAGATTACCTTTCCCATTTTTCGCTCACCAGCTAATTTCTTCTCCGGTTCGTCGCCGCCATGTTCGAAGCTCATGTAAGCCCTATCTCTTTTTCTAATTTTTGTAAATTTTTTTGGGGACTGCGACGAGTTCTTCGTACCGGCTATTTCCTCGGTGTTGCGTATCGGAATGTGTTGGAATTATATATGGAAAATCGAAAAGAAATGGCTCCTTGCTTAGCATCGAAGAAGAGCAGCGCTTGTAGCTGCTGAATTAGAATATATGACTCACTAAGTTAGTGGCTTGGAGGGTTAATTGCATTAAGCAAAGATTGTTTTGCATAAATTTTAGTTTTTTTTTCTTCAAAATTTGCATTCCCTTTTACAATTGTTCTGCAGGATATTTTTGCTGTTATTTTATGTCCACTTTAATTGATTGAACGGGGAGTATCTAGTAAATGCAAGTTTGTATTCAGGTGCTACATCTGCTTCGGAGGTATTTGGGTGAATATGTGCATGGACTCTCGACAGAGGCTCTGCGGATTAGTGTCTGGAAAGGTTAGCATGTCTTCTTTTTCTAAAAATAATTTTATATATAGGAAGTATTGACAATTTTAATGCGCAAAGACTGCTCATGATTTAACTATCTCCATTACGAAGTAGTTTGTTTACTGGTCATTTGTGAAAGTTACATATGTAGAGATGTAATCCCATGGATTTCTAGTCAGTTAGTTGTTCTTTAATTTGATTTATTCTTCTTGCTAATGTTGAGTTTTATCTTGCTTTTCAGGGGATGTTGTTCTTAAAGATTTGAAGTTAAAGGCGGAGGCTTTGAATTCACTGAAACTTCCAGTCGCTGTCAAATCTGGTTTCGTCGGAACCATCACTTTGAAGGTTGCTATTATTTTCTTTCTTTTGGTGGAATTTTGATGACTCGAGACCATTGTAGCCATTTCTTTCTCGAATGTTTCCTTACTTGAGCTTGGATTGTGAATCCTTACTGGAAAAGAGAGGAAGTACCACTTATTGATGACATAGCTATTAATGTTTGCATGTGTGATATTCTCTTGGTAAAAATGTTCTTTGATAGAGTGAACTCGCCTACATTTGCTGCCAAGCAAATATTTACCGCTCTTTGAATAACGCGTGGAGTTTTAGAAAGTAGATACGCGAGTAATTCTGTTTGTTGCATTAATCGAATCTTTTGACACGAAGTCAATTGTCATGGAAATTGCAAGTCAGGGTGATGCCCTCCCTGGTTGCTGAACTTGGCCTTGTATTTAAGGAAGCAGATGCTATATATATATATTTTGTTTTGCAAGTTCCTGTAATTATGGCTAGGTGGTATCTAGAAATTGAAAGTTACTCATACTAACCTTTGTTTCAGGTTCCTTGGAAAAGTTTAGGAAAAGAGCCAGTCATTGTTCTGATTGACCGTGTCTTTGTTCTTGCTTATCCTGCCCCTGATGGCCGAACAGTAAAGGTATTCTGTTGGATTTTTATTTGTGTGTGCATTGTCTCGCCTTTAAGCTTTTCACTTTGGTTGGTACCGAGTTTGCTTACCCTAACTACATACTAGGAAGAAGACAGGGAAAAGCTTCTAGAAACCAAGCTTCAGCAGATTGAGGTTTCTGTTTGATTACTTCTGAAAACAATCGTTACATGAGACCTGGAGTTTGCTCTTTTCTACGGATAAAATTTGATGTTATTCTGGTTTATTGTTCTCGTGTTTGTTACAAATAGGAAGCAGAATCCGCAACTCTAGAAGCAAGAGCAAAAGCTAAGCTGGGAAGTGTATGCCTCTAAACATGATAACTTATATTTTAGTCTTTTTCTTTTTTTTAATTTTCAATCCATGGGGTATCTATTTATTGACGCTGGAACTATCCTGATCATATTAGAGGATTCCTTATGATCTTTTATGAAAGCTATATGCTCTCCTTGCTAACTACCAATAAAAAATTTCATCTGCTAAGCATGATATAACTTGTAGCTCTTTTATGGTTGGTTCTTTGCAGTCTCCAGCAGGAAATTCATGGCTAGGTTCGCTTATTGCTACAATTATTGGTAATCTGAAAATATCCATCAGCAATGTGCATGTTAGATACGAGGATTCTACTAGGTTTGTGGCTGTTTCCTTTATTTATTTATTTTCCCCTTCTGCTTTTATGGCCATATCTAGCTTTTGTGTTCATTATTGATGTCTTTGTTATGGGTGTTTATTTGAGACGACTCAGAAGTACTTGTGTAGCTTTTTTTCTTATTTCAACAATACTTGCTCTAGTAATCCAGGGCACCCGTTTGCTTCGGGGATCACCTTGGCGAAGCTCGCAGCTGTTACAATGGATGAGGAAGGAAATGAGACATTTGACACAAGCGGTGCTTTGGATAAACTGCGTAAGGTGAGCTTTGTTTTCTTTCCTTTCTATTCTTAATTGAGAGAAGCAGTTGAAAGTTGACAAAAGCATTGTGCTTCAAAGTAGTGTGTGCTTGGACTTGTATATCTATAGTAACATAGGGACGTTTGAGTTCTCTTGTGATTCATAATTGGTATAGTGTATACAGATCTAGGGTTCCCATGTCTTGAGAAATCTTTCAGCTTTGAAGATCTCCCATTTTATGGTCTCTTCATCTACGAAGTTCAAGGGTCTCCAAGAGGCTTAATTAGAGTTTTAAAAGGGAATGTCATTTGTTTCCACATGGGTGGGTGAATTAGGCAGCAGTTTTAAATTGATTCAAAGTTACTTCTTTTTGTCTCTCTTTAAAGTTAGTTATTTTCTCTAATCTTTGTGGTCGATTTGAGTGCTAGTTTACAGATCTCTTGGTCGGAAACTAAAGTGTGGTGAATGCTAATTATGCTACTTATTGACTCGAAACAAAATAGTTAGGCTAACACATGGTCGCTGTAACAGTCCCTGCAGCTTGAAAGGCTTGCTCTGTATCACGATTCTAATAGCTCTCCTTGGGAAATGGAGAAGCAATGGGACAATATTAGTCCCGCGGAGTGGGTTGAGGTTTGTTCTTATCTACCTTTTTCTTGATGATTATTTTTTGTGTTTTCGCCATATTTTTAGTCAAATAAATGTTACTTGAGGTTTTATGTATTTAACTACCGACTGTCATGCCTCAGATGTTTGAAGATGGCATAAAGGAGCAAACCGCGCATAATATAAAGTCGAAATGGGCCTTGAATCGTCGATATTTTTTGTCCCCTATCAATGGATCTCTTAAGTATCACCGGTTAGGAAATCAGGAGAGAAATAATCAGGAGATTCCATTTGAAAGAGCGTCAGTTAACCTAAATGATGTTAACGTCACAATAACAGAGGTACCATTTTTTCTGTACTTGGTGTTGTTGGTTCTATTTTCTTCCAGGGTTAGCTGTAAATGTTTTCCGTGGGTTTTGATTTCTTCTCTCTGTTTTCCTACTTCTGAGACATTTAGAGTTTAACACTGCGTCTGCTTAGCGATTTCTCTTTTCTTAAGGTTCTGGACTTAAGTCACTTGTATTTTTTTATTCGTTTCTCTTACCAGGAACAATACCACGACTGGATAAAGCTAGTCGAAGTTGTTTCAAGATACAAAACGTATATAGAGATTTCACATTTAAGGCCCATGGTTCCTGTTTCAGAGGCTCCACGTTTGTGGTGGCGTTTTGCTTCTCAAGCTAGTTTGCAACAAAAGAGACTATGGTACGTTGTGTTGCATTTTACTCTCTCTTTTAGGATTTCACTGAAAACTAGGAAAAGAACCAGCATTTATCTGGCAAAGCCATAATGTTTTTAGTCTTGCATAGTACGACCATCTTCTGGTAAAGTATGACTGCACTCGATCTGTGGAAGATGGTGTGTTTTGATCTGAATTTGTATATATTGACACCATTTCAGCTATCGATTTTCCTGGGATAGCATTCACCATTTTTGCCAGTTACGCCGGCGCTATATTCAGCTGTATGCCAATTTTCTGCAGCAGTCATCAAATGCTAATAACCCTGAGATGAGAGAAATCGAAAAGGACCTTGATTCCAAATTGATTCTTCTGTGGAGGTAATAATCATATTCCCACATTTGCAGTAGAGAAAGCATGTGGTTTCTTAACATGGTCAAATTCCACAGCATGTGGTTTCGTAACATGGTCAAATTCCACCTCCTGATGTATACCTTTGGAATCCCATCTTGCTGACACTTGATATCTGGATTGATTTGGGAATTAACATGACCATGGTTAAGTTCGAAATATACTGAAAGTTCACAGATATATTTGAGATAATGCTTGATTACATTTAGTCTTCTCATACCACTCTTTTTCATAAGAGTTCCAAGCTCTTCTACTCATTTTCATTGAGATTCTCAAAGGCAGTGTGCTGTCTGTGTATTGGGAAAATAGGTTACTTGCACATGCAAAGGTAGAATCTGTGAAGTCAAAAGAAGCTGCCGAGCAGAGAAAGCTGAAAAAGGGTGGTTGGTTCTCATTTAAATGGTTAGTGGAGTATGTTTCTTCCTTCTGAATATAGTTTTCTTGCATTTTGGCTTTCAAATTTTGTTCTCTTATCGCAGCTATGAATGCAAAATCACAGGCAGAAACCATTTTTTTTTTTAAATTAAATTTTGTGGTTGCTATCTTCATGAAGGCGGACAGAATCTGAAGATGACCCGGAGGCTGATAGTGTGGCTGAGGGATCGAAATCGATGGAGGAAGGATTGACTAAAGAAGAATGGAAGGCCATAAATAAGTTACTGAGTCATCAGCCTGACGAAGAGATGAATTTATATTCAGGAAAAGACATGCAGAATATGACTCACTTTCTTGTAACTGTATCAATTGGACAAGGTGCAGCTAGGATTGTTGATATAAACCAGACCGAGGTGCTGTGTGGTAGCTTTGAGCAGCTCGATGTGACAACAAAGTTTAGATATCGGAGTACTCAATGTGATGTATCACTGAGGTTCTATGGCTTATCTGCACCAGAGGGTTCGCTTGCACAGGTTTGTTTTCAAGTTTATACCTTATGCCAGGGTCAGCTTCCCTGTTGTAAGATTCTATAATCCTGCCTAGAAAATGAAGATTTCTCGTTTGCCTGCCTGTAATGCTGCTGTCGTTGCAGAGTGTATCCAGTGAGAGAAAGACAAATGCCTTGATGGCTAGTTTTGTGAAGTCACCAATCGGAGAGCACATTGATTGGAGGCTATCAGCGACGATATCCCCTTGTCACGCTACGGTAATCTCCTCATATATGTATGCTTATGAAACATGGGTATTTACGATCTAGCTAATAGTTGCATAACTATAAGATACGTCTAAAGTATGACAGAGTCTATCTAATATCTAGCTGGGGCATTGAATGAGGTGTGTGGTATCCTGAAGATTGGGAATAGTCAATTTTCAGGACCTTAGAGAGCTTGTGGAACTTAAAGCTCCTATAGTCTCTGTCCTTCCGTATGGAAATTATGGAGGGAATCTATGTTATATGTTGTTAATATTTGAAACTATAACTTGTAACTCGCATGGGCATATGTTGGTATTCAGTTGTTGTTTATACAGAGGGACAAAATTATTTCGATCTAGTATCAAGAGAGATAAACATGTAATACCAGCAGAAGTCGTTTATTTTCAAACTTGAGCACAGTCGCTAGTTTTGCGTATTTGCAGATCTGGACCGAAAGTTATGATCGTGCATTGGAGTTTGTGAAGCGAAGTAACGCAATTAGCCCTAGTGTTGCACTGGAAACTGCTGCTGTGCTTCAGGTACTGGTGTAATGTTCAGTAGCAATTTTTCTTACATTAATTTTAGTGCTTTTATGTCATGGTGACAACAATAAGACATGTAATTCAAATCGTTTATGTATGCACCGTACCCTTTTCAAGTCCTTAGTCATAAATTTCTGTATGTTTCTTTTCCTGCAGACTTTTGTACCATTTATTTTTATTTTATCATTCTTTATTACAGATGAAGCTAGAGGAAGTGACTCGACGGGCTCAAGAGCAACTTCAAATAGTGTTGGAGGAGCAAAGCAGGTTAGAACAGTTTAACTTGGCATTTATACTCTTCACCGTTGTCCCTAAGATAAGAATTGGACCATTTGGTAGTGAATAAAGTAAGATGTTGGTTGCATGGGACAAAAGCTTATTTCCTTGTAACGTGTTGAAAATCTAAATATATTTTAATTTCGTAGCAAAAAATTCACCGGGTTTCCTTTATGATTTGCCGTTGGTTTCTCAGATTTGCTCTCGACATTGATCTTGATGCTCCAAAAGTGAGAATTCCTTTGAGGGCTTCAGGATCTTCCAAGTGCAGTAGTCATTTCCTTTTGGACTTTGGTAATTTTACGCTAACCACCATGGTAAGTTTCGAGACTTTCCCTTCGACTTTAGTAGTGTTTCTCTTCTGTTTTCTTATATTACTTGTACAATTGCAGGATACTCGGTCTGAGGAGCAAAGGCAAAACTTATATTCTCGGTTCTGCATTTCCGGAAGAGATATTGCCGCTTTCTTTACGGACTGTGGATCTGACAACCAAGGTTGCAGTTTACTCGTGGAAGAATTCACTAATCAGCCAATGCTGCCTCCCATTCTAGAGAAAGGGGACAGCGTTTATTCCCTTATTGATAGGTGTGGAATGGCAGTTATTGTCGATCAGGTATTGCAGTGTGCAACATTTTATAAGCATGAATCAATTTTTAAAACGAGGCATTTCTGCTTGACAGACATCTATTTCTTGTTGAAGATCAAGGTACCTCACCCAAGTCACCCAACTACAAGAATTTCCATCCAAGTGCCATCTATTGGTGTTCATTTCTCGCCAACAAGATATATGAGGATCATGCAACTGTCCGATATCTTGTATGGTGCAATGAAAACCTACAGTCAGGCTCCTGTTGATGACATCCCAGATGGAATCCAACCTTGGAGTCCTGCAGATCTTGTTAGTGATGCTAGAATCTTAGTTTGGAAGGTATGTGCTATTATGTATACGTACTTTTCAATCTTGATTTATCTGTATTAGCTTTGATTGCATGTAATCTATTGTTTCAGGGAATTGGCAACTCTGTTGCTACTTGGCAGCCTTGTCACCTTGTTTTGTCTGGTTTGTATCTGTATACATATGAATCAGAGAAGTCACTTGATTATCAACGCTATGTATGGTATGTGATATTCTTCATTATTTTCTTTCAAGTACCTTCTTTCTCTTTTTTTTTCTTCTTCTTTTCAAGTTACTCTTTTCTGCTACAATTTTTTTCTGTGTTGATATAAGACGGTTGGTTTATAAAATTTGCATGTGCAGCATGGCTGGTAGACAAGTATTTGAGGTTCCGCCCGAAAATGTTGGTGGTTCGCCTTACTGCCTTGCTGTCGGTTTAAGGGGAACGAATCTTAAAAAGGTAGGCTAAGCTACTTGATTGTAAATAATAGGAGTCATATAAGATTCGACAGATCTATAAGTTTTCCAGCGATTAAAATATACTCTTTTTGTAATCGGGTATGGTTGCTGAATCTCGATGGCTACCTACGTGAAATAAGTTGATTGAGAGTGTTAATCATTCTCTAGACCTTACTTTTATTGAAGTTCCTTTCTAAGTTAAATTTGGCGAAAAACTAGCTCGCAGATATTCCTTTACAACACGCTTTGTATGCTGTATTTTCATTTGTGTTTTCTATTAAAGATTATGGATCTTATGCATTCTTCAGGCCCTGGAATCTTCTAGCACCTGGATCATAGAGTTTCAGGGGGAGGAAAAGGCAGCATGGCTGAGAAGACTTGTCCAAGCAACCTATCAAGCTTCTGTAACACACACTCTTTTGACCTTTTTTTCTAGGCTTTTCTATTTGCATTAAGTGTGTCTGGTTGATGCTGATAAGTGTTGACCTTTGTAGGCTCCTCTGTCGGGGGATGTACTTGGTCATACAAGTGATGGTGATGGTGATTTCCATGAACCTCAGACTGGGAATTTGAAAGCTGCTGATCTTGTTATTAATGGTGCTTTAGTTGAGACAAAATTGTACTTGTATGGAAAGGTTGGCTGTGACTAGCTTTCTACATATTGTATGCCATGTCGTACTAGTTAGGAACTCTCACAGTTGCTTGAGCTGAGAAACAATTTATATTCTCTGAAAGCAACTTTTCCTGATTTCTACGTGAATTTGAAAATCGTATTCTCCCGCAGATCAAGGATGAATGTGATGAGAAGGTTGAAGAGGTTCTGCTTCTCAAAGTTCTTGCTGCCGGAGGAAAGGTTTGTGTTTGTTAGACATATTTCATTGCGTTAAACGGATAGATAGACCGGCAAAGGATGAGGCCTGTTAGGGGTGCACAACTTAAACAACCTATATTTAGGTTCTGGTTAAAATGATATTATTTCAACTAAGCCTGGCTAAGCTAGTGATTATGGGATTGAAATTACCACCGAGCTGTTGATTAAATGATATAATCCGAGCGTAGTGTTTGCTAAATCATGTTGCCTATCTTAGGAGCACATCTTGTCAAATTGTCCGTTGTTTGGATATTTGTGTTTCTTCCATTTATAGGGTTCCTGTTCCGGATATGCATGTAATGCTTTTGTCAAGCTGTTTTTATTTATCTTTGTAGGTTCTTTACAAATTGTAGTTTGATAGAGGCATAATTGTGTTTGCTTTGCAGGTCCACATGATAAGTTCAGAGAGTGGTTTAACCGTTAGGACGAAGTTGCACTCTCTAAAAATCAAAGATGAACTTCAGAATCAGCAGTCAGGAAGTGCTCAGTATTTGGCTTACTCTGTTCTGAAGAACGAATATATACAAGACCCAAGAAGATGTGATGCTTATGACAAGGAGATGTCTGTAGGACATGCAGATGATGAAGATGCCTTCACTGATGCTTTGCCTGAGTTTCTGTCTCCTACAGAACCAGGTACTCCTGATATGGATATGATTCAATGCAGCATGATGATGGACTCTGATGAACATGTGGGGATCGAGGATGCTGAAGGTGGATTTCATGAAAGAGACACATCTCAGGGAAAAGGCCTTTGCGATGAGATATTTTATGAGGTGCAGGGTGGTGAATTTTCTGATTTCGTATCAGTTGTTTTCTTGACTAGGAGCTCCAGTTCCCCCGATTATAATGGAATTGACACACAGGTATGTAGTCTCAGACAATGGGAGTCATCTTAGTGCGGTAAACACACCTTCTCAGTTGTTAAGTTTAGCTTGAAATCGATTTCAGATGAGCATCCGCATGTCAAAACTGGAGTTCTTTTGCAGTAGACCAACTGTAGTTGCTTTAATTGGTTTTGGATTTGACTTGAGTGCTGCAACATATGTTGAAGATGATAAAGATGCCAACACTCAGGCATTTGAGAAATCTGGTAGTGAGAAAGAAGCAAATGATGAAGGTGGACGCATTGAAGGATTACTTGGATATGGCAAGGACCGGGTAGTGTTTTACCTGAACATGAATGTTGATAGTGTGACTGTGTTTCTTAACAAGGAGGATGGTTCTCAACTTGCGATGTTTGTACAAGAACGATTTGTGCTGGACATTAAGGTAAGAAATATTGGCGTGGGCTTCTTATTTGACGTATTTGATTTGTTTCTAGTTTACTCGTAATCTTGACCCTATAAAAATCCAAAATTTGTTAATCATATTATTGTGACTGGGTTTCTAAAAGTTGAATCTGTAGTTGGTTCTCTAATTAATGTTCTAAAGCAAAGAGAATCAGTTTCTTTGAAGTCTATTTCAGTTAACTAGTCTCTTGGTTAAACATTTTTATCTATAGGTTCACCCGAGCTCCCTTTCAATAGAAGGGACTCTAGGAAATTTTAAACTCTGCGACAAGTCGTTAGACTCAGGAAACTGCTGGAGTTGGCTCTGTGACATACGTGATCCAGGTGTTGAGTCTCTTATCAAGGTAGTAATAGTGACGGCTTTATTGTAGTTTCGGCGATATTGTTGACTCTTATTTTTTGTGGTTGTGCATCTGCTTAGTTCTTCTTTTACTCTGCAGTTCAAATTCAATTCATATAGTGCTGGAGATGACGATTATGAAGGGTATGATTATAGCTTATCTGGTAGACTATCAGCTGTTCGCATTGTATTCCTCTACAGATTTGTTCAAGAGGTACCATGTTCACTAACTTTTCCTACCTAGTTATTTTATGTGCAACCGAGTCTTTATGAAAATGCTCTTTTTTGGACATCATTTTGTTGTGGACCAACCCAATGAAATGGTTTTTTAGGTTACAGCGTACTTCATGGGACTTGCTACTCCTCACACCGAAGAAGTGATTAAGCTTGTTGACAAAGTGGGGGGTTTTGAGTGGCTAATCCAGAAATATGAGATAGATGGTGCTACTGCGCTGAAACTAGACCTTTCACTAGACACTCCAATAATTGTTGTCCCTAATGATTCTCTGAGTAAAAAGTAAGTATAAATGGTGTGGTAATACTTAATATGTGCTATGCTATCAAATGCTTATTAGGTTTATGAAACCACTTCAGTTTTATAAAAACGCTTAAGTTTTTATAGCTATCTAACACTAGTCTAGTTGTTGCCATCAAAATAGTTTGCACAGAATCTAGTCTCATCCTTTAGGTCAAAAAATTGGAACCTTATGTTCTGCAACATGTTCCTTTTTTGCTGGTTCTCCAAAGGTTTCTTTCAATCTTTCTCTGAATGTTGGTAAGGCCTCAACCCCTTATATTTGTTTGTAGTTACATTCAACTTGACCTTGGTCAGCTGGAGATATCAAATGAAATAAGCTGGCATGGGTGTCCGGAGAAAGATCCCAGTGCTGTACGTGTAGATGTTCTTCATGCGAAGGTACACTATATTAGACTAAGTATGAAATACCTTTATATAACGTGTGGGAGGAATACATTAGCGTGATGATTGTTTCTACTGGTTTTTGTTGTAAAGATTCTTGGACTAAATATGTCGGTAGGCGTAAATGGTTCAATTGGTAAACCAATGATACGTGAAGGCCAAGGACTGGACATTTTTGTCCGCCGCAGCCTACGAGATGTTTTTAAGAAAGTACCAACACTTTCAGTTGAGATCAAGGTACTGGATTTCTTCATCCCTCTACGTTTGAAGAACTCAAATATTTACTTCTGGTTTGAAGAACTTAGACTTTAAACTGAATCAGTTTTTTTCTTTTTTTTCTTTTTTGCTTCTTGATTTGCTAGACTAGGGATGACTAATACTTATAAACGTATTATCTTATAAGGATCGCCTTGCTATCTAAAACCAAAAATGGAGTAGTGACAGTTTTATTTTATTCGCTGTCTGTCTTACAGCGTTTTTGTCCTTTGTTTGTTATAGATACCATAGATAGGCTTATTACATTCTCTTTACTGGCATCAACAGTCATTTTGGACTAAAAATTTTCTCAATATCTATTGTGCAGATTGATTTCTTGCATGGTGTGATGTCTGACAAAGAATATGATATTATTGTAAGTTGCACAACCATGAATTTGTTTGAGGAGCCAAAGCTACCTCCAGATTTCCGTATTAACAGTTCTGGTACCAAAGATAAAATGCGTCTGCTGGTTGACAAAGTGAACTTGAACAGTCAGACGATAATGTCACGTACAGTTACCATACTGGCTGTTGATATCAATTATGCTCTTCTTGAATTGCGCAATAGTGTCAGTGAAGAGTCGCCGTTAGCTCACGTTGAGGTACGTGCTTCTGAGCCTGATCCTTCTATTTCCTTTTACATTTTCCACCTAGGAACTAGGCCAAATACCTAAAATACTAATTTGTTATTCATTTTTGTTTAACAGCTTGAAGGATTATGGGTATCCTACAGGATGACGTCACTATCTGAGACAGATTTGTATGTGTCGGTCCCTAAAGTTTCTGTTCTAGACATCCGTCCTAACACAAAGCCTGAAATGCGGCTGATGCTTGGCTCATCGGTAGATGCTTCCAAGCAAGTTTCTTCTGAATCTTTTCCCTTTTCCCTTACCAAGGGAAGTTTTAAGCGCGCCAACTCCAGGGCTGTTCTTGATTTTGACGCACCATGTTCAACGATGATGCTGATGGATTATAGATGGCGAGCGTCCTCTCAGTCATGTGTTTTACGGGTTCAACAACCTCGTATCCTTGCTGTTCCTGACTTCCTCCTTGCGGTTGGTGAATTTTTTGTTCCAGCTTTGCGTGCAATAACAGGAAGAGACGAGACAATGGATCCAACAAATGATCCAATCACTAGACGTAGTAGCATAGTTCTCTCAGAGGCTCTCTATAAACAGATAGAAGAGGTGGTGCATTTGTCCCCATGTAGACAGTTGGTAGCAGATTCACTCGGGGTTGATGAGTATACATATGACGGATGTGGAAAGGTAATCTCGTTGAGTGAACAAGGAGAGAAGGATTCGAACTCCGGAAGATTAGAACCTATCATAATCGTCGGCCATGGAAAAAAGTTGCGGTTCGTGAACGTAAAAATTAAGGTTGAGACTCTTTTCTCTTAATCGAATTAGTTCTTTGTAATTTAAAATTCGTCACTTGGCATGCTAAGGGTAAATATCTTTTCCAAGCGTTTATACCGTGAAGCGAAAAAGAACGTTCTTATTGTAATTATTGATAACACTCTCTTTTGTTTTTCCAAGATTCTTGATTTTCGCTAGCTGCTTGTTTTATGTTTTTTCTTCTGTGGCAGAATGGGTCGCTCCTGAACAAGTGCGTTTACTTGAGTAACGATAGTAGCTGCTTATTTTCCCCGGAGGATGGTGTTGATATCTCAATGTTAGAAAATACGAAATCTAATTCTGAGAATGTGCTTAGCACTGCGCTCAAATCGTCGGATGTTTCAGATACTTGTCAATCCGATTCGAAGTCTGGCCAGAGTTTTACCTTTGAAGCTCAGGTAGGTTTCTTTGAGGTTTTCTCTTTCAAGGTTTACATAGTTTTGAGCGCCTACCTTATAGCTAATTTTAATTCGTTCTATTTAACTGAAAATTAATAACTATACTCGGTTTCTCTCTTTTACTTATTTTGAGTCATTATTCCCCGATTTTGATGTTTCTTTGTCCTTTCGTTCACTAATAACATTTTTTTTTTATGTGGAGGTCTCTTACTCAACATTTTTTCAATAACCATCTTCTACGCACTCTCAATTGCTGGCCTATCTGATTAATGAAATGAAATGTATCTGTCAATTTCATAGCTTGTTTTGTGCAGGTTGTTTCTCCTGAATTCACATTCTTTGATGGTACAAAATCATCCCTGGATGACTCCTCTGCTGTAGAAAAGCTTTTGCGAGTTAAGTTGGATTTTAATTTCATGTAAGTTCAGCGTTCTCGAAATCTTAGTATCAGTGATTTAAGTTTATCATCATTTTGTCATACATGAAAGTTGTGGACAGTAAGGTCCGAGCGCATTCTACAACCCAAGATATCCTTTGACACAAATATGATTTGCTTGATCATTTATTTCTTTACCTGTTAAAGTAAACAATTGTACTAAAGTAAACCTCCATCTGACCTCATCTACATCTTTCTCATGACGTTGAAAGCCAGGGTTATCTTCCCTTGTTGTTAATGGATCTAAAGTTTTTGTTACATTATATTGTTGACGTATTTTTGCTATTACTTTCAACAGGTACGCCTCAAAAGAAAATGACATCTGGGTTCGAGCCTTGCTAAAGAACTTAGTGGTGGAAACTGGTTCTGGTCTTATCATTCTTGATCCAGTCGATATTTCTTTGGGATACACTTCAGTCAAAGAAAAAACAAATATGTCCTTAACGTCAACTGACATATACATCCACCTTTCTTTGAGTGCTCTTTCTCTCCTACTGAATCTGCAGAGCCAAGTGACTGGAGCTTTACAATCTGGAAATGCTATTCCTTTAGCTTCATGCACTAACTTCCACAGGATTTGGGTTTCACCAAAAGGTATGGCATCAGTTATTATGTGCACTGGCCGTATAAAGCTGTCTGAGTGTTTGGTCTAGCCACATGATCTATTATTATTTTTATCTTCTTAAGCCACTATATCTGATAATTACACTATTGGTTATTTCGTTTTGGGGATGTATCCAGAAAATGGACCCAGGAACAATCTCACAATTTGGAGGCCGCAAGCTCCTTCGAACTATGTTATATTAGGGGACTGTGTGACGTCGAGGTACCTTTTTCCTTTTGATATTTTCATCCCCACAACAAAAGCTTACGATGGTTGTAGTCATCATTTTTTTCAGACTCATTAATCGCATTGAACGTGTCCTTCAGAATTCATGTCAAACCATATCCATAACAGAAATAAGCAAGCTCTTCTCGTATTGTAGTTGTTAACTTAACGCATACCCTCTCTTTACTGTGCCGGTGCTTACAACTGCTTAAAAGAGCTGAGTCCAGTGTAAAGATGTTTTCTTCTTCTAGAAGATAAAGGTACATTATAACATTAATTCCCTTGAAAAAAATCCTTTCAGGGCAATTCCTCCTACACAAGCAGTAATGGGAATAAGTAATACATATGGGCGCGTGCGGAAGCCGATTGGGTTTAATTGTATTGGCCTGTTCTCTGTTATTCAAGGTTTGGGAGGGGGTAATGGTCAACATTCTGTTGATAGCAATGAATGCTCCCTCTGGATGCCTGTAGCTCCTGTAGGATACACTGCTATGGGGTGTGTTGCAAATTTAGGAAGTAAGCCACCACCAGATCACATTGTTTATTGTCTAAGGTCTGACCTTGTATCCTCCAGCAGTTTCTCTGAATGCATATACACTGTGCCCTCCAGTCCATTATTTGAGTCTGGATTCAGCATGTGGCGTGCTGATAATGTTCTTGGATCATTTTATGCTCACTCTTCAACTGCCGCTCCTTCCAAAAAATATAGTCCTGGCCTCAGTCATTGTCTTCTTTGGAATCCCCTTCAGATGAAGACATCTCCATTCTCTGACTCATCACCTACTAGTGGCTCTCAGAGTGAGCAAACAAGTGATCAGACTGGAAACTCATCAGGATGGGACATTGTCAGGTCAATTTCTAAGCCAACTAGTTATCATGTTTCAACTCCTAATTTTGAGAGAATATGGTGGGACAAGGGTGGTGATCTTCGTAGACCTGTCTCAATATGGAGGCCTATACCACGTCCTGGTTTTGCCATATTGGGTGATAGCATAACTGAAGGGTTAGTAAGTTTTAAACTTTTACCCTGAAGGGCGGTTTCTTATACAAATGTCATTTCCTTCTAATTCTTCTTCGCTCATCAGGTTGGAGCCACCTGCACTTGGAATACTCTTTAAAGCAGATGACTCTGAGATTGCTGCAAAGCCTGTGCAGTTCAGTAAAGTCGCACATATTGTGGGGAAGGGTTTGGATGAAGTTTTCTGTTGGTTTCCTGTTGCCCCTCCTGGCTATGTTTCTTTAGGATGCGTTCTTTCTAAATTTGATGAGGCTCCACGTGTGGATTCATTCTGTTGTCCTAGGATTGATCTTGTTAACCAGGCTAACATTTATGAAGCTTCTGTTACAAGATCTTCAAGTTCAAAGTCTTCTCAAAGTTGGAGTATTTGGAAAGTTGACAATCAGGTATGACAACTTACATAACTTTGGCGCTGTGTCTCTTTTTCTTTCAAGGCTACCCATTTTCATCATTGATATGTAGGACTTTTTGGTTTTGTTGTATCAGCTACGATCCATTTTTATCTTGACTAGCCACACGATAAAATGTATTTGCCAACCCTTATAGCTGTTGAATACTTGTGTAGGCATGCACTTTTC
Source organism: Moricandia arvensis (assembly GCA_905132765.1). Classification (NCBI taxonomy): domain Eukaryota; kingdom Viridiplantae; phylum Streptophyta; class Magnoliopsida; order Brassicales; family Brassicaceae; genus Moricandia; species Moricandia arvensis. The sequence goes on along the minus strand of CAJHQP010007662.1, from coordinate 9,213 downwards.
TTGCACGCCCTGATCTAAAAAGGCCTCCAAGTCGATTGGCTTTTGCTGTTGGAGAATCTGTAAAGCCGAAAACACAAGAAAATGTAAATGCGGAAATTAAGCTGAGATGCTTCTCTCTGACACTTCTAGATGGCTTACATGGAATGGTATGTTATATGGTAAAATTTAGTACCCAATTTTGTTGGAACCGTGTTCATATCTCGATCCTTTTGTGAATGCTTCCAGATGACTCCTCTCTTTGACACAACTGTCACCAATATCAAGCTAGCAACTCATGGTCGTCCTGAGGCCATGAATGCAGTACTCGTTTCCTCAATCGCTGCTTCAACATTTAACCCACAGTTGGAAGCGTGGGAGCCTCTTCTGGAGCCATTTGATGGAATATTCAAGTAAAGATAATAATGTTTTTGATTTATGATGAGATTTAACTGAACTTGTTCATTGTATTTGGAATAATATTTTAATTTCTCACTTTCGTGTTGAAGGTTGGAAACATATGATACTGCATTGAGTCAATCATCGAGGCCAGGAAAACGATTGCGAATTGCTGCTACAAACATTTTGAACCTAAATGTTAGTGCTGCAAACCTTGAAACTCTTGGTGATACTGTTGTTTCCTGGAGAAGACAATTAGAACTTGAAGAAAGAGCGGCCAAAATGAAAGATGTAACATGTTCTTTATCTTTCTTTTCGTGAAAAATATATCTTTTCAAATAATTTGTTACTTACTAGCCTGCTGTGGTACAGGAATCAGGTGTGTCTCGTGAGAGTGGAGATCTTTCAGCTTTTTCAGCTCTTGATGAAGATGATTTTCAGACCATTGTGGTAGAGAATAAACTTGGTCGTGACATATATCTGAAAAAGCTGGAGGAGAACTCAGATGTAATTGTAAAATTGTGTCACGATGAAAACACTTCTGTCTGGGTTCCACCACCAAGGTTCTCCAATAGGTTAAACGTTTCAGACAGTTCTAGAGAAGCACGCAATTACATGACTGTACAAATTCTTGAGGCTAAGGTACATATATTTTAGGTTCCTTCATTTGAAATCTGTTTAGTGGCCTTTAAATTTTTGTACGCTTACGATGGTGTTTTACTGATTTGTGCAGCGTTTGCATATCGTCGATGATGGCAACAGTCACAATTTCTTTTGCACCCTGCGCCTTGTTGTTGAGAGTCACGGTGCTGAACCACAAAAGCTTTTTCCTCAGAGTGCTAGGACCAAGTGCGTGAAGCCTTCCACTACGGTTGTCAATGACTTGATGGAGTGCACTTCCAAGTGGAATGAAATTTTCATTTTTGAAATCCCAAGGAAGGTAGTAAATAAAGAAACTGTTAGTTTTATGCTTCGTTTGTTCATATTATCTGTACCTTAAACATTTAGGCTCATAAGCGATTTAGCCTAGAACTAGCATTGAATTGGAACAATACATCGATATACATATTTTTTTTGGATTGGAAACAATTATCATGATTTTGGAATCCTATCTCATATGAAAGCTTTTTTCTATTTGATTGGTATAGGGATTGGCCAGGTTGGAGGTTGAAGTAACAAACCTTGCTGCCAAAGCTGGAAAAGGTTAATTTCTGTTACATCTTAGATCTATTTTCTTTACCCCTTTTTTATGCATAAGCATCAATTCAGCTGTCCTTTGTGTGTTTGATTCTTTTTAGAGTGAATTGCATTGTTTATTGTTCTTTTGAGTCTTGGATTGTCTATACGCGAATAAAATACGACTGGTAATATTTTCCAAGAGTTCAATGAGTCGAGATTGCTCCTACGTTACATGAGAGTAAGCTATTAAATTATACAGGGGAGGTCGTCGGGTCGCTTTCATTTCCTATTGGACATGGGGAAAATACATTTAGAAAGGTAGCTTCAGTTAGGTCGCTATATCAGTCAAGTGATGCTGAGAATATAAGTTCCTATACGCTTCAGAGAAAGGTTAGTTGTTTTTTTCATTTATATAAGGGTCTGTTAATAGATTTCTCAAGCTACTATAACATACATTGTCATTTCTCTTTTGATATATGAAATGTAGAATGCCGAAGATATACATGACAATGGATGCTTGCTTGTCTCAACATCTTATTTCGAGAAGACTACAATCCCCAACACACTAAGAAATATGGAAAGTAAGGATTTTGTTGACGGGGACACTGGTTTCTGGGTTGGAGTTCGGCCTGATGACTCATGGCATAGCATTCGTTCGCTGCTTCCGCTTTCTGTCGCTCCAAAATCATTACAAAACGATTTTATTGCAATGGAAGTGTCTATGAGAAACGGAAGAAAGCATGCAACATTCAGATGCTTAGCGACAGTTGTGAATGATTCAGATGTCAATTTAGAGATATCCATATCTTCTGATCAGAATGTCTCTTCAGGGGCAAGCAATCATAATGCTTTGATTGCCTCCAGATCGTCCTATATTTTACCATGGGGATGTTTATCAAAGGATAATGAACAGTGCCTACATGTCCGGCCAAGGGTTGACGACCCTCATCATTCTTATGCATGGGGTAGTTGTATCGCTGTGAGTTCTGGTTGTGGAAAAGATCAACCATTTGTTGATCAAGGTTTGCTTACTCGGCAGCAAACTTTCAAGCAAAGCAGCAGATCATCTGCTTTTGCATTGAAATTAAACCAGCTTGGGAAGAAGGATATGCTTTTTTCCTGCCAGCCCACTAGTGGGAGTAAGCCATTCTGGCTCAGCATTGGAGCAGATGCGTCAGTTCTTCATACAGACCTCAATACACCTGTTTATGATTGGAAAATTTCTATTAATTCTCCTCTGAAGCTAGAAAATAGACTCCCTTGCCCAGTCAAATTCACAGTGTGGGAAAGGACAAAAGAAGGGACATATCTTGAGCGACAACATGGTGTAGTATCTTCAAGGAAGCTTGCTCACGTATATTCAACAGATATTCAGAGACCTGTGTATCTTACATTAGCCATCCACGGTGGTTGGGCTTTGGAAAAGGTTGGCTTTTATATTCTATAGAAGTAGCTACCACACTGGCAAAAGTTCTTAAAACATTACTGAATTCAAATTTTCCTTTGTAGGATCCCATTCCTGTTTTAGATCTATATTCAAGTGATAGTGTGTCATCTTTTTGGTTCGTCCATCAACAGAGCAAAAGGTTTGTCACTCTTTTCAGTTCTCATTCTGCCTGGAATTGTTAGTCTTGCTAGCTCCGCTTTTATTACCCCATATATTTGAGTATATGCATTTGTTGGTGAAAAGCATTCTTATGGCACTTAGCCATGGAAGGTTATATTACAAAGTTATTTGGTTCCAGTAATAATATTTCAATAAATATCTTTTTCAGCTAAGCATTAAGCAGTATCCCTAGGAGGAGCTGGTCCGTAGCTAAATTTTATTTATTGATAAAAACTTATGATGTTGAAAATTATCACGTAACCCTTGTATTCCATGAAATTATTTTGCCACATTATACTCTTTTTATGGAGTTTCAGGAGACTGCGTGTAAGTATAGAGCGTGATGTTGGAGAAACAGGGGCTGCACCAAAGACTATAAGGTTCTTTGTGCCATACTGGATTACAAATGATTCATATATTCCGCTAGGCTATAGAGTGGTGGAGATTGAACCTTCAGAAAATGTGGAAGATGGCTCCCCCAGCCTGTCTAGGGCTTCCAGATCTTTTAAGAAAAATCCTGGGTTTTCGATGGAGAGGAGACAACAGAGGAAAAATGTCCGGGTGCTTGAGGTTATTGAGGATACTAGTCCTATGCCTAGCATGCTTTCTCCACAAGAATCAGCTGGTCGGAGTGGCGTTGTGCTGTTTCCATCTCAGAAGGATTCTTATGTTTCCCCACGAGTTGGTATTGCTGTAGCAGCTCGGGATTCTGAGATCTACAGTCCTGGAATTTCTCTTCTTGAGCTTGAGAAGAAGGTGACTAGCTAAAGCCTAAATGATTTTCTCAAAGCTAATGGCTCGGCTTTTACTGGACTGTGCTTTATTTTACAAACCATTTCTGACTCACTTCTGTACAAAGGATTTTTCCTCCTTTATTAACCACAAATCTAATTCCAGGAACGTATAGATGTCAAGGCTTTCTGCTCAGACGCCTCGTACTACAAGCTCTCAGCAGTGTTAAATATGACGTCGGACAGAACAAAGGTCATATATCACTTTCGTGATATATTTTGTTTTCCATTGCTTTGGCATTGTTTGTCTTAAATCAATTTTTGCTCATGTATAGTTTTTTTGTTCGTGTTGGTTTACCACATTTGTTATTTGGCCGTGGAATTCCTATGGATTAGCTTGACATGCAGTACTTTCGTTCAGCCTTAGCTTTCTCTCTTCTGTTTTCTGTGAAACGTATACATGCTACCGCTATATAATATGTTTCTATTCTTGTTTTATTATATGAAGATGATTTAGAGGCTGATAAGTTCTTTAAAGTAACATGAACACTAGCTTTTCTGGATAGGCACATATTTGGGGGTATAATATTGAGTCCCACATGGTATTATCATACTCTCATTTAAACATTAGATGACTAAGGGTTTTGTTTTCAGGTTATTCATCTCCAGCCAAACACCTTATTCATCAACAGGGTGGGTGTCAGCATCTGTATTCAGCAGTGCGATTGTCAGACAGAAGAATGGATCAATCCTTCTGATCCTCCAAAGCTGTTTGGATGGCAGTCTTCCACCAGGACTGAGTTGCTAAAAGTATGTGAATACCTTCAGATTTCTATATCTTATTTTTATTGATGATTAATAGGCTTGCGCCGATGGGATATTTTCAGTTACGAGTGAAGGGATATAGATGGAGCACACCATTCAGTGTCTGTAGCGAAGGTGCAGTGCGTGTCCCTATTGGAAGAGAAGATGGGACTGATCAATTGCAGCTAAGAGTACAGGTCAGAAGTGGGACAAAGAACTCACGTTACGAAGTTATTTTCAGGCCGAACTCTGTCTCCGGTCCTTACAGGTAAATCACACATGCCTCACTTTTCTTCCAGATTTTATTGTACTGTTTGCTTGGATCTAGATGGTGCATTTTCCAACTGCCATGATTTGCATATATGATTAAAAAAATTGCTGCCAAATCTGTTCTTCTAAAGGCAATATCAGTTTGGTGGATAAAGTAATCCATGGAGCCTGCATGAAATTATTTTGATACAATGATGCATCTTGTTTGCTGAATCCGAGTGTGTGCGTTCCTTCTCCTATATTTATGCGTTTTCTGAAAATCTGACTTTATCTTTTTGTACTCGTTATAATGTCAATCCACTCTTAGGATCGAGAACTATTCCATGTTTCTTCCTATTCGCTATCGCCAAGTGGATGGTGTCAGTGAGTCCTGGCAGTTTCTTCCTCCTAACGCGGCTGCTTCGTTTTATTGGGAAGATCTTGGTAGACGGCATCTATTTGAACTCCTTGTTGATGGAAATGATCCTTCTAAATCAGAAAAATACGATATTGATAAGATTGGTGATCATCCACCACGAAGTGAGACTGGACCTACCAGACCCATACGAGTTACTGTTGTAAAGGAAGACAAAAAGAACGTTGTGAGAATTAGTGACTGGATGCCTGCAATTGAGCCTACTTCCAGCATAAGCAGAAGACTTCCAGCATCATCTTTGACCAAGTTATCTGGAAATGAGTCTCAGCAATCTCATCTTCTGGCCTCGGAAGAGTCTGAGTTTCATGTGATTGTTGAGCTTGCTGAGCTTGGCATCTCCGTAATCGATCATGCTCCAGAGGAAATACTGTACATGTCAGTGCAAAACCTCCTTGTGGCATATTCAACTGGCTTGGGCTCTGGGCTTAGCAGGTGAGTTTATCATTCTCACAAAAAAAGTTATTTTAAGTGACCATTCTGAATCCATATATAATTTGGTATGTGGTCTTTTTCCCTATGAAATTGGTGGTTGTGTGTAAAAGTTCCATATATTTTTCAACACGCATCATTTGCTATGATCATGAATTTGCATTCACTCTTATCAAATTCTGTTGGTTGTTATACACACAGAGCGCGCTGGACTAATGCTGAATGCTAATTGTCCTACAGGTTCAAACTAAGGATGCAAGGAATACAAGTGGATAACCAATTGCCATTGGCTCCAATGCCAGTTCTGTTCAGACCACAGAGAACTGGAGATAAAGCTGATAACATTCTGAAGTTTTCTGTTACTTTGCAATCAAATGCTGGTCTCGATCTCAGTGTCTACCCGTATATAGGTTTCCAGGGACGTGAAAACACTGCCTTTCTCATTAACATTCACGAACCTATAATCTGGCGCATTCATGAGATGATTCAGCAAGCCAACTTGAGTAGACTATCCGATTCTGAGTCGACAGCTGTATCAGTTGATCCATTCATTCAAATCGGGTATGCACACATTTTTCCTGATATCAGTATTTATATGCTGTTTACTGAACGAGTCCATTCACAACAATTTCTTATATGGTTACATCCCTCAAAAAATGCAGGGTTCTTAACATCTCAGAAGTTAGATTTAAAGTGTCCATGGCCATGTCCCCAAGTCAAAGGCCGAGGGGAGTGCTTGGATTTTGGTCATCCCTGATGACTGCTCTTGGGAATACCGAAAACATGCCGGTAAGCTTTCCATAGTAACTCATTTTTTATAACGCAGGGTAACTAAACAGTAAGGACCTATGTGTCGCACGGGACAAGCGTATTAAATCTTAAAATATTCGGCCTACTAGCATGTAAATTGACTCAGGGGTGATGTGGTATTTACACGATTCTTTGGATAACCATGACTTTTGTGTCCATAAATTTATTTTTCACCATTAGTTTTTACACGTGGGATTACCACTGTGATTATACTCAACGGTTAGGAATCTTTTTGGAAAAAGCCCTTTCTAGAGGTTTGATAATTTTGTGAAAGATTCCTATGAAAAAAGTTAATTAAATCTATTCTTAATTCATGTCGAGTAGACCTATTGTTTTGTTGTATTGCAAGAATTCTAAATTCATGACTTTCAAAACGTTTATAATTTGATTTGTCAATGTCCCTTTCACTCGCTTTCGGTCCAACTAATCCGAGCATTCATTTTTTTTCTTCTTATCTTTGAACAGGTACGCATAAGTGAAAGATTTAGTGAGAACATATCCATGCGACAAAGTACTATGATCAATAATGCTATAAGGAACGTAAAGAAAGACCTACTTGGTCAGCCTCTTCAGTTGCTCTCAGGTGTTGACATTCTTGGCAATGCAAGCAGCGCGCTTGGACATATGAGTCAAGGCATAGCTGCATTATCAATGGACAAAAAATTCATCCAAAGTCGACAGAGGCAGGTTCGTTCCCGGCTTTGATTTTGCTCCTACATGTTGCTGTTTCAGTAGCCTCTGATACCCAACGGAAGTATGGGCTTGCCAGTGTTTCTTTCCTTTCGCCCCCTTTTGTTAGTGCATGCTAATGTTTTTTCTCACATTTGGCAGGAGAGCAAAGGTGTTGAGGACTTTGGCGACATTATCAGAGAAGGAGGTGGAGCTCTAGCGAAGGGACTGTTTAGAGGAGTCACAGGCATATTGACAAAGCCTCTCGAAGGTGCAAAGTCTTCTGGTGTCGAAGGCTTTGTATCAGGTTTTGGGAAAGGAATTATTGGTGCTGCTGCCCAACCTGTGAGTGGAGTTCTGGATCTTTTGTCGAAAACCACTGAAGGTGCAAATGCCATGAGGATGAAGATAGCAGCAGCCATCACTTCAGATGAACAACTTCTTCGCCGGAGACTTCCAAGAGCTGTTGGTGCTGATAGCCTGCTTCGTCCATACAACGAATACAGAGCACAGGGGCAGGTACAAGAAACTGTTTACACATGCATTCCTCTAGTCATTCTTCTCTTGGTTAAATGATGAGCCGATTATTAGTGCTGATAATATATTGGATTAGTTTTATTCACCTAGAACATGATGATACTTTATGAAAAGCTCAAACCCCTGATATCTTGCATATACAGGTCATATTGCAGTTGGCAGAATCTGGATCATTCCTTGGCCAGGTTGATCTGTTCAAAGTACGTGGGAAGTTTGCATTAACAGATGCTTACGAAAGTCATTTCATCCTACCGAAAGGAAAAGTTCTGATGATCACACATCGAAGAGTGATATTACTACAAGTGAGTCTCACAATACTCTTTTGCTCTCTGTATATGCATAATGTTTACTTCGTCTATCCAAGAAAATTCTCTTGACATTTGCAAACGTTTGATTTTTCTAGCAACCCTCAAACATAATGGGTCAACGAAAGTTTATCCCGGCCAAAGACGCGTGCTCTATACAGTGGGACGTTCTATGGACTGATCTGGTAACCATGGAATTGACTGATGGGAAAAGAGACCAAGCTAACTCTCCACCTTCGCGTCTTATTCTCTATCTTAGATCAAAGTCACATGATTCAAAGGATCTGAGATCAAAGCTACACGATTCAAAGGAACAGTTCCGTGTTGTCAAATGCAGTCCAAACACCAAGCAAGCCTTTGAGGTTTACTCAGCCATCGATCAATCCATTAACTTGTACGGGAAAAATGCTTCAAAGGTGAGAAGAGTTCACCCCTTTGTTTAACCATTGACCTTAACTGTTACAAGTGTTATTACCACAATAGATATTCTTATGCCAAACAAGGAAACCATAGATGAGTTTATGTTTTGGTTATTGTAGGGATTGGCGAAAAACAAAGTGACAAGGCCGTATTCCCCGATGTCTGAGAGTTCTTGGGCTGAAGGAGGATCTCAACAAATGCCAGCTTCAGTTGCACCATCTTCAACCTTTGGCACAAGCTCAACGACCAGCTCAAGTTAAGTGTTTTAAGCTGTATGAATCTTCGAGCTCTGTCACCTTCCAATGTTCCCATTCTCTTCCTGGTAAAGACTCTTTCTCGCTTCTCCTCTGATCATTTTACCCTATGCTTGAACAAAGCTTTGCTTTTGTTTTCTTACACTGTGTAAATTCGTTTGATCTCTAATAGACATGCATTTTGTTCTCAGGTTGGCGAGAAGAAATACAGCTTTGGTCTAAAAAATAATACATTTTGTTTTGTTCTAATTCTCCTGGTGTATGATTTTTGCAAAAGTACTGTAGAAATATAAATATGCTTGTGTATATAAACGTCTGCAGTACAGACTTCTCAAACATTAGACTCGTGTTGATCAACACATGTATACGACGCCACGGGCTGCCTTATATAAATTTATTAATTCTTTTA
>CAJHQP010007661.1:0-31066 GCA_905132765.1 Moricandia arvensis | reverse complement strand
ATTATTCGTTCAGTTTTGTAGTGCATTGTCCTGTTGGCTCTGTAGAGTTTTGTCTCTCTAAATGCATAGGCAATAGGCCGATAGTTGAGTGGGATGGTTTTGTCAATCGTTTTGTAGCATCTATCATGAATCATTGTTTTCAGTATGTGAATTAAAAGGTTTGGTTGTGGTTTCGATTACATAATATTTGAATTTTAATTTATGGGTGTTTTAAGTGGAGGAGTTTTTCTTTGGTAAGATAAAAGGCATGTTGGATATTAGAATAGAAATACGCACGGTGGTAGTTATGATTTGCTTGCGATAAGGTCTAGGACATACCTTTGAGTGGTATGTGCGTGAGACGCATCGGACACGTGGTGGTCTGACTCGTTTCTTCTTGTATTGCGTGAGTATAGCCCGATGCATGATGCTAGTATGGAAAAGAGTAGGGCCTAGACCGCATAGACACTTATATATAGTTGTGTATCATTTAATTTAAATTGTAATAGTATTAGAATTGCTTTATCGAAAAATTAATACGCGTATGTTATATATTTATAAGGTAATACTTAACATATATTGTAATACATTAAATTTATTGTACGCTTTTTAAAGAGATACACCGTGCTTTGATATATGGAGCAGAATGCTGGAGCTCTATAGATAAGTTAGAACATCAGAAAAGCAGATCGCATGACAATCCGAGGAAATATAATGTACTGCGCACTGCTAACAATAGGCACCTGACTCTATTACCATAGAAATAAATATATCATGTAAACTTTATCTACACATTAATTACAAATAAAATTTACCATCACTTATGTGTGTATGTTTGGTGAGGTTGTTTACTTTTTAATTCAGCTTTGAGTATATTTATAAAAGTTAATAACACGCTTCAGAAATTAATTCCGAAGAAACGAAATTAGACTTGAAAATTAATAAAAGCAAAGAGAATTCATAAACATGATAGTAAAAATCAAATAAACATGATATCGTAAATCCCAAAAATCTAAATAACAATGATACAACGAACACTCATCTACCTCAGTACGTCTACGGTCTATCACAGAAAAGTAAATCGACCACCATCGATTAACATGTGAGTGTAATAATTGGTATAATTATTTCTATAATGCATTACGTGTAGCCACAAGTAGAACACGTAATTCTTTTCTTTCGTGGGCTATTTGCCATGCGTACCAATATATTAAGCATCTTCAAAAATAATCTTAACAACCTCTAAGATTTTGTCTATTCCAAAAGTAGTTTAAAAACGTGAAATATTAAGTTTTTAAAAACAGAACTTTATTTTGAAGTAACAGTATCGAAAAATTTATACCTCTGAAAATATTAATAGTGCATGTTAACAATAATATAAGACCTTCACGCTTATACGTTATGCGCATTATTTGCTTTGTTGAATAAACCAATTAAATTCTTATAGCTATAAAAAGTGCGTATAATATGATTATGTTTTTCTTTCTAAAAAAATTAACCTAGAAAGACTAATCCCAAATAAAAGTGCGTATAATATGTATTTTTGTTGGTCGATGACTATATCTTTTTTTTACCAAGATAATTATATGATGGACATATTCTTATCCATCTGCATATACCTAATAATATCCTATATATCAGTAAACTTTCGTAAAGATTGAAATATATCTTTATATTGGATCAGATTTGCATATGTCTATTTCATGACAAAGTTAATTACCTATGCAATTATACATGAGCTGGTATACAGCAAAAAATATATATCCATATACTATATAAGAGAAATAAAAGGATATAAGATAGGAAAATTCGCCAACCCTATAACAACAACCATCTCAACTCAACCTTAGTTGATAGGCATTGGAATAAGGAGTTGTTTACCTGGAGTATCCACAGTGTCCAGAGGAGGTGGTAGAAGGTGTGTCTTCATATAGGTTATTTTGCAAAATCTTTGGAAAATAATCTAATTGTTAAGTTGGCAGATATGAGTAAAGTTTTGTAATAATAAATTTTAGGACTCTTACGCTTGGTAATTTGGATACTGCTTCCTAAGACCTTATTAGACGGTTTCAATGTTGATTTTAGAAGATATATGGAACATATCGAAGAGGAAAGAAACTGATTTGAAAGAAAAAAAAGAAGAGGATAAGTGGTACTGCAGAAGTTGTGGGATGGAGTGAGTGTTAGTAACTGCGGGTTTTGTTTGAATTATATTCGCATTTAATCAGTTGAGACTACGTTTTTTTTTAAGTTAAGGTCTCTGTTAATTGTGTTCATACTTTGGGTGATTATAAGGTTAGTGGTAATGGTATTATGGCAAGCAATTTATTGCAGACTTTTAATGATGACTGATTATAAGCTTAGCATTTACCGCATGAGTCATCATCTTCGGAGGCTAGCTATTACAATTTAACGATATAGTAATAACGTATGTATACATGAAGAGGAATCTCATTTATCCTTTGATATCATGTCATGAGAGTTTGTCATCACATTAAATGACTTCTACTTCGTATAACTGTGTCTATAAACATATGTTATCCCATATGAACATATTATTACCATATTTTCGTTGAACTTATGACCGTTTTTGTACAAATCCCTCGTTAAACTAAACGAAAGTGTACAGCCCAAATTAACCTTTGAAAAAAGAAGCTGAGAAGAATAATATTAAAAGAATTTAAAGATAATAATTTTTTTAAAAATTAAAGATATTCAATAAGTATTACAATGGCAGCATAATTTGTTATTAAAAGTTTTTAGCAAAGCAATCATTAGTCTTCTTATTATTCTTATCCTCCCTTTGAAACCCCTAATTAGGTTGATTGTTTTGTCAAAGTGAAACTGGGGGTTGCCGACGGAAGACGCAAACAGTAGTTTACCTGTAAAAAATAGTCTTATTACCAATGTATTAGAAATATTAGATGTTGTTTATTACCTTTACTTAAACTTGGGGATAATACTTGTTATTATAACAACTTTATACTTCCTATTGCTAATGCTTTGTAACTTCCGGAAAAAAGAAGCTTCTTTGGCCCATAGTGTCAGCCTTTATCATAGTCGATCTACATTTATTTTTACACGAATTAGAATATATGTGTTTAATATGTAATAAATGTTTGTCAAATATACCATGTTTAAAAGCAAACCAATTATAAGCTTTGTTTTTGATTCAGGATAGTCGTTGTTGATTCCTTGTATAATGCGTATTTGGCCAACTACGTCTATAAAAATGTGGTTAAATAACCATTTCATACTCGTGTAAAGCGATGTTTGCGGAATATTTTACCTGGAAGGTACGGTAGTAGAAGTGGCTGATTGTAGAAGTTGTCTGAGGCTGTGAGGGGTGAAGCTGTGGGCAGGGAAATTTGGGATATTTTCTTCCAATCTCGTAACACTTGCTGCATGGTTGATATGAATAAAATATGTCTGAGCAGTGAGCTTGTATTTATGATTGTTTGGGACCACTATATAGTTTGAGAGATGATAAATATTCCCTGCTGATAAGAGCGTAGGGTTATCATCTGTAGCGTTACGTGATAGCCGCCCTTCAAAAGTTTTTCCCTAAATAAATACAAATATTTAGTTATCTTTTGAGGTTAGATATCAATAAATATGGATAATAAACGAACCTCTATATCAAAACATATGAAAGCGGTGCCAAGGTTAATGTTGTCGTGATCAACGATGGCCCAAATATGACTTATACGAACTAATATTGTGACGTTGAGGTTTGTTCAACAGATCTGTAATTTTTTGAAATAAAAAAACTGTAAACTAAGTTTTCATTTTAAATATAAGAGTGCAATTTCTTTCCTATATATATACATAGATGTGGAGTGATGATTTAAAACATGTTAGTACCTTCTTGATATTGGACGCCGACTGTAGAACGTCATTGGAAGAGCCAAACGTTGATCGCTATTTCAGCCACCGTTAAAAATCTTTTGCTTTTCAATAACTTAAATATTCATATTTGGGAGTGTATAAAGTTACGTGAAATATGTGTACGTAGTTGTTTGTGGTTAAGGTCTAAAGTCCCTTTTATGGTATAACTAAAATTAAAATATTAATGGCAGGAGATTTTTGATATATAATCTTTGATTTGATTGAAACAATTAAGTAGAATAAAAGTTTTTATGGTTAGTGTACAAAAAAAAATCAGATCTTCCTAAATAAATTCATAAACTTAGTTTTATACAAACAAAATAAACTCAGTTTAAATGTTGTAATTTATAAGAGATACTGACAGATACTAATTTTTCTTAACAGATTTGGGTGTTACCATTGCCATCTAGCGATATGCAATTTTGGATTATTGTGTTCATTAATATAATATCTTCCCATGAATATAAGTAGGGAAATTATGCAGAAGATATGAAAGTTTTACTAAACATGGTAAAGATTCACAATATCGTATTTGATCGTGATATCCAGGACTCTAAGCTCCTGCTTGAGCATAACAACAATCGTAGGACCAAGATACAATAATATTGTATTATGAGTATGTTATAGAGGTAAGTGATTAGAGGTGGAGTTATGACTGAATGGAGTAGTCATAATAAGAAGAGTTATAATTAGAGAAAGTTACATACATTGCTGATTAATTTCAAATGAGATCCTATATAATATATCAACGTAGATAATAGGAGTGTCCTATATCATCCCAATTACGTGAAGAATATTTCATTGCCATGAAGAAGAGCATACAATCATATAAACTTCTCACGTACAAGTCTCTAAACTCCAATGAAAAATAGAAATTGTTTGCGTAAGTAAAGATGCTTGAAAGTTCTAAACTTAAAAGGAAAGGCAAAGGCAGAAATAGCAATGGTTGATAGTGTCTAACACTTCTTAGGTCGCTTTGCTGTGTCTTCTCCAGCACTGATACACATCCTCTTATTAGCTCCCTCATCGGCAGGAGCTTCAATAGGGAGGATCTTGGTTACAGTTATGGCTCTGGTCTTCCCAGTGAGGTTGTGTTCAGAGACTTTGACGCTGAATTTGTGTGTCTGGCCAACTGTGTCAACCAAAGCTTGTGGGACAGGAATCTGATGACCAACTCCTTGGGTTTCATTAGCCTAAGTCAAAGAGAAAAACTATGTTAAAGTGAGCGACTTGAAGATCACGAACTACACAACACGAACTTCAGTTTACCTCTAAATAGCTGCTAACCAATTCTGAAGCTAGCTTTCCTGTTAACTGTCGTCCAGCATCACCAAGGAGGACAAAAACGGCCTGCTCACTGTTATCATAAACTGAGATCTTTGCACGATACCTGTTAGGGAGAAAAGTCAGAAGCAGATGAAGGCAAAACAATAAGTACATATTCTGCCTAGGACTCTTACTCTGGAACACCAGTAACATTAACCTTCCCACATTTGGCGCACATCAGAGAAGTGGGGCCTTTGGTAGCCTTTGTGTGGCAGCCACTACAACCAATATAATACCAATCGCTGCCATGGACAACATCGTCAATCGTTGCAATGCACTCAAAAAATGCAACCTATGACAGAGTTAAAAATGTGAAGATAATATATAAACATTTCAAACAAAGTCGAAATACGTAGCTTCGTTCATACCTGGGCATTTTCCTGCTTCATGTAAGTATATATCTCGCCTATAGTAAGTGTTTCGCACTTAGTGACCACCTCCGCATTAACCATATTTGCAATCTCTGGGTTAGAGTCCAACCTAAACATAATAGATAACATTAACTCTGCTATGACTTAAATGGGGCTACGTAAGCGTACCAATTGAAGAAAACAAAGCCTAAACGCAGAACTATAAATACTAACCACTTGAAGTAATCTATTGTTGGCTGTACGTCGTAGTCTATGTAAACACGTGATGATGACATAGACGTTAAAGCAAGTGTGCCTGTTGTATAATGGTGAAACCATTAGAGATGTCAAAAAGAGTAAGACAATGAAGGCTTAGAAAGAAACGGAGGGTCGTAAAAGATAACCTGCGAGACGCTTAGGGTTAACAGTAGTTACTAAAAGTACAGTGGGAGTTTTCTCAGAGCTTTTGAATTTGTTGCAAAACTCTGTGGCCGCCTGGTCCCAAAGATAAAGCTTAATAAGAGGCCCACTGCAAAAGACAATGTCAAAACGTTCACACATGAACAGTAAGATCGTATCTAGAAATTTGAGGACTTACTCGTGTGGTTGCAAATGAACCAAAACACGCCGTGTGGTTGATACTTCCACTTCGTCGATGACAGGACGGTCGAGAAGACTTTGCCCATTGACCACCTTCATGTGGCCAAGAACGTCTATTACGTGCATCCCATAAAGAGTACGTAAGATGGCAAAGGAAAATTAATCAGAAAATAGATGTATAAATATCTCATGGTTATTACATAAAATTTCACATAACATATGGTTATAGTAAAAGTATTAAACCCAATACCCATTTCACAACGTCAGTTTAATCTCAAATCAGCTTGTAAAATGATTCCAACTATATATAAAGACAACTACGTTCTGATCTAATTAGTGTATAATTTAATAGAAAATTAAATGATGAAACACAAGAAAGGTTACCGTAAAGGCCGCCCTTGAGATCGCAGTTAGCTTCAAACTCTTTGGGGGAATGAAACCGGAAGCGGTCGTTGTCGAAATGGATGGGACTGTCCTGAAGAGGTGTCAACGTGGAGTTCCAGGAAAATGAAATGGTTACGGTGTGCTCGGCAACTTGATAGACGGCTTTGCTCTTCGAACCGTAGAAGTTGATCAGTCGGTAAACTGCTCCACGTACCATATGAGGGAGGTATGTTTGAACACGCCCAGATGGAACGAAGCCTTGAATGGCAGTTCCCTGGGAATGAGAGGAAGGTGAGTACGATTTCTAATACTGAGCTCAATGCATTAAATTATTAAAATGAGGTGAAGGTTAATACGATATAAAATAAGAATCTCTATGCAGTAAATCTACGAACCTGTTCATCAATTAGGAGCAGCTCGAGACCGATTAGAGCCTTCGTAGTTGGATTTCTAGCCTCCCAAAAATGGATCAGGCGAAAACGTAACTCTGCTTCATGCGGCCCGAGAGAGACGTCTTTGAAGAACATGACATTCTGGGAATCTTCGGAGGACACAGGCGCCTTGCCGTTTGCCTTCATATTGATCGGCTGAGGGTTATCGGTGGATGATTTCGGGTTATAGAGTTTTCCAGAGTGGGGGAGGATATACGATATCTATATATATGGAGAAACAGGGGAAGAAGGAGAGGGAGGTGGAAGGAACTCATTCAATGAAGTTTAAAGGGAAGGATTGATTGGAAAGGGAATCGTTATGGGAAGAAGGAAGGGAATGAGGTAACGGGTGAGGGTTCGATGGAGTAACGTGTTAGGGTTTATCGATTGGAGAATAAAGGGCTTAGATTAACGGTTAGGGTCAAGGATTAACGGACTGGGTTAACGGGTGAGGGTTTGAGGGAATATCGGCTGGATTAACGGGTGAGGGTTCGATGGGATATCGCCTGGGTTAACGGGGGAGGGTAGGATGGATTAACAGGTTAGGGTTTCTCAATTAGAGAAGAAACGGGTTGGATAAACGGATTCGGGGTATGGATTCACGGATGGGTTTAACAGGTGAGGGTTCGATGGAATATCGGCTTAGGGTTTGTTTGAACACAGAGGAGGAAGGAACCGATTGGGTTAACGGGTGGGGGTTTCTCGAATAGAGAGGTAGAAGAAACGTTGATTCGAGAAAAAGAAACGGAGGGTGGGAGGATAAGGAACAGAGCGATTCACGGGTTAGGTTTACTGGAACTTCGATTAGAGAAATGAAGAAGAAAACGGAACTGGGGAGAGGACATGCGAATCGTTATGGGCTCACCGCTTCACGCAGAGAATGGGCTGGAATACGGGAAGGCCCAAAAGTATTTCTGGTTATTCACGGCCCGATAGCATACTGATCCTTGACCATTTAAGTGGGCCGATTTTGTAGATATTTTAACTAAAAACCTAGCTGATGTGGCAAAACGAAATGTTCTAATTGGAGGATTATTTTGGATGACGTGGACAGGCTAAACTTGCACTATATCCAACTTTTAGTATTAGTTAGATTGTTTCTTTAATCTCCTTTTTCTTAGCTTTGCAAAACTGGGTCTAAATCATTAAATTTTGTTTTCTCAATAAGTAGATAATTTTAAATTGAATAGCATATACAAATACTACTTTTATTTGATTTTATTTTTCTCTGAACTAGTTATTTAAGTATATATATTATATATATATATATATAGGAACAATTTAGGAGTTTGATGATATAGATAAGAAAGTAGGTGGCATAATAAACATGTGAGACTGATGAGCCTTAACGGTGTAAATAAACAGATAACTATTACCACGAATCAATAAAATTTACAAAATCCGTCCATGCATATGATGCTTGTCGTATTAGTTAAATTTTTTTTACTACAATACCAAAATCACAAGGCATAAAAGATTTTTTATTTTGCTTGCTAAATGACATAATTTTTTTTTGAATCGTAGTAATATATACTGCATCTCTTTCATTTTATTTGTTGTTTTAAATTTTTAACACAAATTAAAAAAAATTCAAAATAAAAATATTATTATTTATAACATTTAATTATATTTTAACCAATAAAAGTAAAATAACATATAAATTTAATAAACTATGCATTGAAATCATAAAATAATATTTATTTTGAAACGAAAATTTTATTATACAACGATAATTAAATTGAAACGGAATGGATAGTTGCAACACATGATAGAGATGAAAATCAATATTGGTGTGCCAATTTCTTTTCTGATATTGTCCTCTGTTATTTAAAATTGGCTACTATACTATTTTAGTTTTAAGTAACTATAGAATATGCATGTACTATGTAAGATATGTTAAGAGTGTATGAGTTGGTGTATATTTGGAAAGCTTGTAGCATGTGGAAGTGTGCATAGTGTAGATTTATGATATGGTGATATGACCGTCATGTTATACTTTAGACAAACACATACATATATGTCATTACAAACGTCACCTTTCTTCTTGTTTTACTTTTCTACAAATATTTTTTTTTTATCTCCTTTTCCTTCGCTTTACAAAATTGGGTCCAAATCATTAATTTTGTTTACTCAATAATGTAGATTTATGATATGGTGATGATACTAATTTATGACCGTCACGTTATACTTTTCATGTATATACTCTTAATTTTAAAAGAATATTACACAAATTGCCCATACTATAAGGAAAAGGAAAGAGAGAAAAAGTAGTAAACATGTTGTCCTATAAAAGCTCAGTTTATCTTCTTCTCCACACAACTATTCGCTCTCCTGCAATTAAATATTCAAATGGCACCCTGCATCGACACTTCCCGAACCACCACCGGAAAAGCCCTTCTTTCTCAAGACGATGATTCTCGCTTCCATTACACGAATCTCTTCCGACCCGGTAGTTTCCCTGGTCGAATTTCACGATCAATCACCCTCCACACAAGCTCTCTGCTTCAAGAAAACCGAGTCGAGGGTGATGTCTGGGTTAAGATGCTTGAAGAAGCTAAATCGGACGTCGAGCAAGAACCCATATTGTCAAGCTACTATTACTCTTCCATTACATCGCATCGGTCGTTAGACTCAGCTTTGGCGAACATTCTCTCCGTAAAGCTCAGCACTTTAACCTTACCTAGCAACACCCTCTTCGAACTCTTCATCAGCGTCTTACAAGAAAGCCCAGAGATCATCGAATGGGTGAAGCAAGACCTATTAGCAGCCACGGAGAGAGACCCAGCTTGCTTAAGCTACGTCCATTGCTTCCTAAGCTTCAAAGGTTTCCTCGCTTGTCAAGCTCATCGCATAGCTCACAAGCTCTGGACTCAAGACAGAAAGATCCTCGCTTTATTGATCCAAAACAGAGTATCGGAAGCTTTCGCCGTCGATATTCATCCGGGAGCGAAGATCGGGAAAGGGGTTTTGTTAGACCACGCGACGGGGGTGGTGATCGGAGAGACGGCGGTGGTTGGAGACAACGTTTCGATTCTCCACGGCGTGACGCTCGGAGGAACGGGGAAACAGTGCGGCGATAGGCATCCGAAGATAGGTGATGGAGTCTTGATCGGAGCAGGGACTTGTGTATTGGGGAATATAACGATCGGTGAGGGAGCTAAGGTTGGATCGGGGTCGGTGGTGCTCAAGGACGTGCCGCCGCATACGACGGCGGTGGGAAACCCGGCGAGATTGATTGGTGGAAGAGAGAATCCGAAAATGATTGATAAGATTCCCGGTTTGAGTATGGACCAGACATCGTACTTAACCGAGTGGTCTGATTATGTCATCTAAAACAAAACAAAAAGGTGTAATTATTTATGTCTTTGCTATCTACGTGTAAATATAAATCAAAGTCATAAAAAGATTACTCTGATTTGCAAACAAATTAACTCTTAATAAACCAACATTGTAGTACCGGATTAAGTTAAGGTTCGTATCAAACAACCAGTTGAACAATTAACCAAAAAACACTGAACCGGTCTTGAATGATATAGGAGGCTCAACGACGCTTAGCCTTACTTGCAACAACACGGAGGAGTCGAAAAAAGCTAAAACCTTTCTCCGCTTAGCCTTTTTGTCTTTTTCCTTTTTCAGCTACTTTCTCAGATTCTTCTTCGATGAGATCATCAAACCAATCAATCTGATCTCCCTTTGGTGGGTGTATCTGTGAGAATTGAAAAGGAGAAGCTCTGAGTTCTTATCTTGGTCGATCTGTCATTGCCACTCGAACATCATTTTTTTCAGCAAGACTACTTGCTTGTTCACAGAAACAACTTTTGGTCAGAGCCTGCTCTTGTTGTATTGTTTAAGAATGCTTGGCCCCAAAACTTCAAAGGTTCTTAGAGAACATGGTCTAATCTAAAAGCTGCTCTTCTCGGTCTCCATGGCAGAGACCTCCATTACCACTCTTTGGCCTTGGAAGGTAATGACTACCATTCCCATTGGAACAACCCCTACTGCTTTTTCTTTACTTGTCCGAATGTTGTTTGTATTGTCTCTAACCTTATACGTGTCTTTCGGTTCTTGTTAAGTGTTGTGAATATTGCTGCAATTGCCTTGGTCACGGAAGCTGCAACACTATTTTTTTACATATTACTCCTTACTGAGATAGTCATATAAGTTTATTGATGATAGGTGGCCATCTTACTCCTGACTGAAATAACTCCAAAAAGTGTAGCGGTTCACAATGCTCAAGAGGTTGCAAGGATTGTGGTAAGTTTGAATATGCTGCTGATGTGATAAAAAAGAAGCACTCTTGGGTTTAGAGAGGATAATATTTTATGATTTCCTTGGATGATTTTGTAAAGCAGGACCATCAGTACGAAACAGTATCAGGTTTCTTCTGCGAGGCCTTTGGGTATATCCCAAAGACTGGTGGGAGTGTGACAATAGTTCTCCAAAAGGAATGCTGGGAAGAGCATGATGAACACGAAGAAGGTAAACACGAGCGTCAAGATCAGATGGAGAAGCACCAAATTTTACAAACAGAGTAATGATCATTACTCCTGACTCTTTTATCAGCCCTGTTTTGGTTTTATGCTCTTTCTCTGTTTAACATAGTTAGCTTCTAAAGCATCTCAATCAAGAAACAATAAGAATCAAACTTTTCTC
The DNA here is from genome assembly GCA_905132765.1 of Moricandia arvensis. NCBI lineage: Eukaryota > Viridiplantae > Streptophyta > Magnoliopsida > Brassicales > Brassicaceae > Moricandia > Moricandia arvensis. Next base: position 19,455 of record CAJHQP010007661.1, on the reverse strand, counting down.
AACCGCTTATTCATCAAATTTTATATGTAAGGTACCTTCAATTCCATAAGAACTTGGGGGGGGGGGGGTTTCACCTATGAATTTCACCGTCATAGTGGATGTAGTTTCACAAGATGCAATGAGTAAGCTAAATATAAGCTCCACAGATCTTTCATCATTCAACATATCACCTTCTTTCTTCACCTCATCTATCATTAGCTATTAGTAAACATTGATTTTGTTCACAAGTTCTGCAGGGAGCAGTGCCTTTGCCCTTGGATGTGCAATCAATTATTCCATCATGTTCACTGGTAATCATGTCTCATATAGTAGTATTTTTTTATCAATAGTTACACCGAAAGAAATGAAATATGATGAAATTCATATATATAATAATAGTGTCTTAAATGGTATTTTACATGAGTTGTACAAGAGTGAGGGGAATGTTTGTACAATGAGACACGCACCCCTTGAAGAATAGTTCCAATCATGAATATATGAATATAGCAATAATGACTCACACACTACACTCGACCATCATCAATTCCAAGTAGCAGTGCTTGGAATACCAATGTCGGTCAAGAGGCTCTCGGAGCTACCTTCCCCATAACTTTGTGATTCTTTAGCCCCCATGCTTCCAGTGAGCTGGCTGAGCAGAGCTCTGAGAACCGTCTGATCTGAAGAACAGAACGAGTCTAGCCCTGGGAGCATGGCGGGGGCTGAACCCCTAGTGAACCCTAAGGGGATAGGGTTCTTGCAAGGAGTCTTGAGTTCAGAGACTGAGTTGGTTAGGGTTTGGTTCTGTGACAAATTGGAGAAGCAGGGCACTTGCTCACTGGTGATGAACTGCTGATCAGCACCGAGGTAAGAAGAGGGTTCTTGGTCAAAGTTGATGTAAGCATCCATCAGTGGAGGAAGAGAAGCGGAGGCTGTCTCGTCAGAACAGCTTCCCATGTTGTCTCTACTCAGAACTCCTTGTGTGTTCTTGTGGAACACTCTACACAAGACCCAGTCTTCCTGTACCTTTGGAGAGTTCAGAGTACCCTGGAGACGAAACTCGTGCATGACCCAATCAGTTTTACGACCACGGGGAGCTCGACCTTGATAGAACACCAATGTCTTCCTCATCCCAACAAGCTTACTCTTTCTTAGAATGGCTCTGTCTTTCCCTGTGGCTTTCCAATATCCGGTGGCCGTTGCTCGGTTTGTTCTCAGCCCTGTCGCGTATTTCCTATCTCTTTGGCTGTAGAAATACCAATCTTTGCCTCCCACACATGCCGTTTCTGATCATTTGAAACATACAACATAAACATTTTTCTTTTTGTTACATACTACCTCCGTTTCGATTTAGTTGTCCTGGTAGAGAATTTTTTTTGTTTCAAAATAAGTGTCGTTTTATAATTTCAATACAAAATTTATTAGTTTTATCTATTATTCTATTTTTCTATTGGTTAAAATGTGGTTAGGTGTATAGGTAATTGTGTTTTTATATAGAAAATATGTAAAATTAAATGATTTCTTAATCTGCGTGTAAAAACCTAAAACGACAAGTAAAACGAAACGGAGGGAGTACATTATAACCAGTGTTTTTACGCCCGACTCGGACCCGCGGTCGGACCGGCAAAATCGGTGACCCGCTGAGTAATCGGTTTAGGATTTTAAGATATATCCGCTAATTAAAAACCCGATAAAACCTGCTAAAAATTCTTAAACCCGGTAACCCGGCTAATGGTTGAACCATCGGATGAACCAATATATAATTTTTATTTATTTTTTCTTAGGTTTTGAATTAAATATCTTTTATATTCCAAATAAAATTTAGCTATTAATTTAAATTTTAGTTTTCTTGTGAAATTATCGTTTTCTTTGCTACCACATATACTCTTCATCTCCTTTAACTTTCTTTTTAAATTTTTGCTTATTTTCTCAACGTTAATAACATTTGTTTTAACCTTCTAGGTTCTAACTTTTATAATATAAACTAGTTGTTTTATTCTTTTTGTGAATCACATGCTTCTATCTTTTTATTTTATTTTACATGTTTCTTAATAAATAATATTTTTTGAATAAAATTTATGGATCTTATTCAATTTTTAAAAATCATATATAATAAAGATTTTGATATACATTTTATTATGCTAATTGAAGAAGATATAGTGAACGATGATATGAAGAATCAAAATTATTTAATGAGATTGGGTATTAATTTAATTTTGATATCGAAAATCTATTACAATCTTGATGTTTATTTTATTTTATTTTGATTTAAAATTTAATTTTATTAGTTACATTATATATCTAAAATTTATGAAATTTAATTTTTTCTATGTTTTATTTTACATGTCCTAACTTCTAATTTCTTACAAAAATATAAAACAATATAATTATTTTAAATATATTTTATAAATCAAAATAAAAAAAAGAGACTAAATAAATATTTTTCTATATATTTTTAAGAAATGTGAAAAAATTTCTTATATTTTTAATAGATGTTATATAATCATATATTAAAATTATTAACTTATTAACCCGTGGTTCACCCATGGTCGATCCAATAACCCGGTGACCCAAAATTTTGCCGGTTCAGTGTCCGGATCGGGCTTAAAAACATTGATTATAACGGTGATTTTCTTAAGTTAATATTCTGTTTTCTTGTTTTTAGCTTGTTAAAACATAACTCAGTTAATCAGTGACAACAAAAAAAATGATTAGAACATTTCGATTCAAACAAGGAAATAATTAAATATGTAGTACAATTTATCATTTTAAATTTGTAAAAATGAACGAATACTAAAGCACACTTTAACCAATTTATTTGTAAATTTTCTTGTGGTTTTCAAAGATTATTATTTAAAACTTTGTTTTATTTTCTATCTTATTTTCATTGTGAGATAAATTCTTTTTAATAAAAAATACTTTTAATATAGTGTTGATTTTTTTTTTGTAATAGAAGTATATACAGGCTTTAACAAGTAAAACATTTCAATGACACCCAAAAAATATGTATATATTAATATAATTATGTGTATAAATATGAAGTGTAAAATAAAATAAATTGATAAAACGAAACAAAATAATTTTTTATAAATTGATAACAAAATATTAGATGGGTTTCATGTTGTTATGGTTTAGAAATGAATAAGTTTAATAGAAAATAAAGATAAAATGTCATTATTACTTTTAAAATAGTATTATATTTTAAGCATAAATTTTGGTTTTCTTATTTTCTATGATTATTATAGATGTTTTTTTAATATTATGAAAACTATGAAAATAAATGTATAAGCTCTATGAAAAGTGTTGGTCAATTCTCTGTATATTTGTTTTGGATAAGACATGTATCGGCTATTTACTGATGTAGTATTCACAACAAAGATATATAAATTCATCCGTGTCGATTTGAACTAAGCTTGTCAACATGTAATTCTTTAAGCAAAAATCTCAAATAGGAACCCCACGAGTGTGGATGAGTTGTATGAATGAATTTCAATTAGTTATTATATAAATGAGAGCATTGTTTGAATAAAGAAAATAAATTATTTATCAAAAGACTGCCGACTCATTTGATAATTACGTAGTTGAAGGGTCAATATATTGATTTAAAAAGTAATCAAGGACCCATTAAAGGCGTACGCGAAGGAGAAGACGAAGAAGAATCTAATTATGATCAAACAGAACGAATATTATTTTCCAAAACTTTTTTAAAAATGTCCATAAGCCAAAAACATGTCACACTCAAAGGCTACAAACCAACAAAACCTAGAAATTGAATTATTCGTATTATTATCTTATGTTATTCCTATCCAAACTTTTTCAAGTATTTTTGGTTGACGAAAAACGCCAAGAGTGTCAACTTCTTCTTGTAAATATGTGTCCTTAATTTTTCTTTATTTTTATTTTGCAGTTATTTGTAAGAATTATGGGTATGTTTGTAAGAATTATGTGTATGTTTGTAAGAATTATGTGTGTGTTTATATGTAGTTACCTTAAGCTATAAGAGATACATACATGCATGCCCATAATAGTAATGATATGTTTGAATAAGGATTAGTAATAACGTAAATATTTCAATAGATTTTTTTTTATGTTTTTATCACAAAATAGATTTTAAACAAAACAAATTTTTTATTTTAAAAATTTAATATATATATATATATATTAATTTTAAACTTCAAATTCAAAACTCCACGACTCTAAACACTAAATTTAGATTAACTAATTCAAAGGGTATAAATATATATTTACACCTTTTCATAAAATTTATTTTGGTTATTTATTTTCTAGTTTATTTTGGTGACAAATTTATTTTAGGTATTTTAGGGTATTCCTCTTAGTAATATTAAATATATATAGATTATATTGTAAAGGGAAAGATTATATTGTAAAATATATAGAACTATAATAATCTTATTAGGTGATATCATCGGATGGTTATTAGATGTCACTCCAATTTTTTTAGTGGATATGGATTAACTAACTTCGATCTTTTGTTTTGAAGGATAATATTTTTTAAGAAAATAGAAGAAAAAAAATCATTTGATCTTGGTTCTTAATTATGTTTCTAGACCAAAATCACGAACACGAACGAACCAAGGTATCTAAACTATAATCATGACGGTGAATCCACTAATATCTTTTACAAAAATCTTAAAGTTAAAAAGATAAGATTGTAGTAATTAAGAGACGTACTGGGGATGTCCCAAGGCTCGCACTTGTTGAGATCGACTTGGATCAAGAGGAGAGGAGGAGGAGTTTGATTTATATTGTGACCGAGCGATCTTGCCATCAAGTAATCGCACACAAGCTCGTCGTCCTTTGGGTGAAACCTGAATCCTGGGGGCAACTTTGCCTCAACCATGCTTATACTACTTTTATTCTCCTCCTCCGACTCCATGCCCCTCTCTTTCTCTCTCTATTGAGATCCTTTTGATCACTGAATGGTTTAGATTTTAGGTTTATAATATTTGATGAGGCTCTTTTTGATTAGCGGATAATTATTTAAGAGGTAAAGAACGATAGAGAGAGAGAAAAGAATGATTATTGGTGATCATTTGGTTGTGTCCGAGGAGGAGACCCGTGGTTTAAGTAGTAATTAACTGCCCAACTTATATATATTTTATCCCCATCAAACGTGATTTTTTTTACTACTGAACAAATTAATATGTAATTTTAAAAGTAACAACCAAAATCTCGTTGAAGAAATTATATATAATCATATGTGATAATTTCCTTGAAAGATCAAATATTAATTTTATTACATACTTAATTGAAAGTGATTAACCAAAAGCAAAAATCACACATATCTTTGCATCATAAAAAAGATATTTGATATATATACTACTAACAAGCAACAACACAAAACAAAAACAAAAAAATAGTAATTATTTGGGGTTTCACTGTTTGCCCTGAATATTTGTGTCTGAGGAAATTTACTGCAAGTCTAATTAATGATTCATATTAAACACTAAAATTTTCATTCTACAACAAATGTCTTTTTAATATATTAATACCAAACAATATAAATATACACATTAAAATTCATTTGTATCTTAAAATGAATTGGTTTTAAGTATGTTTGGTTAGATTTGAAATTAAAATGGTATTTATTTTGAAACATGACTAATGTGAAACGGGAAGAGCATCAAATTTGAATTCGCGACTATAAAAATGAACATGTAAGTGAAAATAAGGTTTAATTAAACCTTTAATATTGACCTTTTATATTGCATTATGCCATAAACATGTTTATGTATACATAAACAGTGGGATGGCTGCCATGAAACAGGAGACAACAGTTTTTTACTAATAAAAAGGCAATACGTCCATCTGATTAAGTTCTTATTTACTAGTGGGTTTTAATTTATTTACCGTCTCTAAATTTTTTAAGGTACTTGGAAATAGTCTTGTGAAACGTACATGTCAGTATTTTTTTATAAAGCGTACATGTCAGTATTTCTGATTTTTTTTTTTTTTTTTTTGCGTTGGTCATTGTAAAATGGTCTCGCATTGTAATCTCCGTCTTTAAATACGCCAAATTATATAATTTGTCGCAGTCATAAACATAATTGCTTCGTTTTTAAAACAGGCATAATCCGAGTAAATCAATCGAATAATTCATGGGAACAGCTGGATCCGAAAGGCCCGCGTGGCCCAAAGACGTAGACCATTCATCTTTTCCCTCTACAAAATTTCCACAGATTATTCTTATAATAATAACGGTGAATAGTTTAATTAATTAACCAATGGTCATTACATGGATAATTAGAGACATAAAATAATCAAAATTTTGGCCTAAAATGTGGACTTGTCTTTATAATAGCTCTGCCACATGTATTAACAAATCCAGTTTCATTGTGCCGTCACCTCAGATCATCAGCAGATGGCATATGCTACATGCTTACTAGTCGTTAAAAAGAAAAATTCTGGAAGATTTTTATCAGCCACTACAATAAAGATACAGTAATTAAATGGTGAATTATTAAAGACAAATGGGAATATTGAATAATGAAGAATAAGTTGGTCGATAAATATATGTAGGATTCATTGAAAGTGTGGGGAAGGTATTGCGTTCGGTGTTGTCTTTTGTTAGAGCATCTTCATTGATGGTATTCAGAAAAGTATCGAGCAATTAAAATAAGTTATTAATAAAACTGATTGAATTGTGTCAGAGAAAGTTCCTGGTTGAGACACCCAAATTTCTTTTTTTTTTGAAAAACCCTTTCACATTTAATACATGGTAATTGATATTTATCTTTTTATTTCAAATTTAATCACGTTCTTAAGCACTCTTATGCTTAAGAGTGTAAAAAAAATTCTTAACATTTAAAGTAAATGAAATTAATATATTACGAAAAATAACAACACCAAAATTCTTATTTAGTTATATTTCAGAATTTGTAAAAACGATTTAAAAGATAGTTCAACATTTTAAATTAATTGTTAAAATTTTTAAAACAAGGTATATATATGATGAATAAAAGTTTACATACATTAATAAAAATGTAGAATATAGTTAGAAAAAGTTTAAACAATACTAAATAGGATAAAATTCAGTATATAGAGAATTTACCGAAACCTCAATATTTTTGTAGGGATAACCTATAAATTTTGAGAAATTTCAATGAAAATATTTTTAATACATAGTTGAATCGTGAACTGACGTAAGATGATAGTCAAATAAGTTTGAAACCTTTGTTATCTCTGTTTCTCTAGAGAAAGATTTCATAGTGGTTAGTCTGTTGATTTAGATAGTATATAAATTTTTATTTATTTTAATTTTTAAACATTAGATACGATGTCCATATACCATGAAAAAGTATTTCATACATTAAAAACAAATATAAAGTAGTTATAAATTTTAAACAATTATGATGAGGATAAACTTTAGAGTAGAGAACATTTATACAAAAACTTAATATTGCCGTAGGGGTTAACCCACAGTTTCTTAATTTTTTTTTAAAAATATGATACTCTTGTTTTAATGTATAATTGCATCGTGTAATGATATATGATGATGGTCAAAGAAGTTTGACACCTTTGTTGTCTCCGGTTCTCTTGAAAATATATATTTCATAGTGGTTAATTCATTTATTTAGGTTATATATGAAGTTTATTAAATTAAATATTAAAAAATAGAAATGATGTCCATATACGATGAAAAAGGTTTTGCATACATTAATATAAATTTAGAATATGGTTAAGAAAATTTAAACAACACTAAAGAGGATAAACTTTAGTATATAGAGAATTTGCTGAAAAATGAATATTTTAATAGGAGTTAACCTACAAATTTTGATAATTTTTTTTTAAAATATGAAAATACTATTTAATGCATAGTTGCATTTGGAAGGGGGGGAATAATGTGGTTCAAAAATTTAAACTACTCTAAAGAGGAATTCAGTGTATTTAACATTTACAAAAAAACTCAATATTTTCGTAGGGGGTTAACCCACAAATTTTTAGAAAAATTCAAAAATACGACAATTTTTTTTAAATGTGTAACTGCATTGTGTACTTATATAGGATAATGGTCAATGAGGTTTGGCATCTTTGTTTTCTCCGTTTCCCTAGAGAATAGAGATTTTATGTGGTTAGTCTATTGATTACGATAGTATATGAAGTTTTATTAAATTAAAAAGTTTTAAAAACGATGTTCATGTACGATGAATAAAATTTTTGCATACGTTAATAGGAATGTAGAATGTGGTTAGAAAAATTTAAACAACACTAAAGAGGATAAAATTCAGTAAATAGAGAATTTACCGAAAACTCAATATTTTCCTACAAATTTCGAGAAAATTTCAAAAAGTATGACAATATTTTTTTAATGCATAATTGAATTGTGAACTGTAATAAGATGATGGTTAAAGAGGTTTGAAATTTTTGCTGTCTCTATTTCTCTAGAGAATAGAGATTTTAGAGTGGTTAGTGTGCTCATTTAGATAGTATATAAATTTTTTTTTTTATTTTTAAAACATTAGATACGATGTCCATTAACAATGAAAAAAGTCTTGAATACATTAACAAACAAATATAAAGTAGTTAAAAATTTTAAACAACTATAATGAGGATAAACTTTATTGTATAAAACATTTTTCTGTCGGGGTTAACCTACAATTATTTAGAAAAATTCAAAAATATGATACTCTTGTTTTAATGCATAGTTGCATCGTGTCATGATATAGGATGATGGTTAAATAGGTTTGGCACCTTTATTGTCTCTGGTTCTCAAGAGAATGTATATTTCATAGTAGTTAGTCAATTTATTTAGGTTGTATATGAAGTTTTATTAAATTAAATGTTAAAAAATAGAATGATATCCATGTACGACAAAAAATGATATATGATGGTGTTTAATGAGGTTAGGCATCTTTGTTTTCTCTGTTTCTCTTGAGAATATAGATTTTATTTGGTTACTCTATTGATTTAGATAATATATGAAGTTTCATTAAAAAGATGTCCATGTACGATGAATAAATTTTTTTATACGTTAATAGAAATGTAGAATGTGGTTAGAAAAATTTAAACAACACTAAAGTGGATAAAATTCAATATATAGAAATTTTACCAAAAAACTCATTATTTTCGTAGGGGGTTAACCTACAAATTTGGAGAAAAATTCAAAAACTATGACAATATTATTTTAATGCATAGTTGAATTGTGAAATGACATAAGATGATGGTCAAAGAGGTTTGAAACCTTTGTTGTCTCTGTTTCTCTATAGAGATTTCATAGTGGTTAGTCTGTTGGTTTAGATAGTATATAAATTTTTATTTATTTTTATTTTTAAAACATTAGATACGATGTTCATGTACCATGAAAAAGTCTTGCATACATTAAAAACAAATATAAAGTAGTTATAAATTTTAAACAATTATAATGAGGATAAACTTTAGATTAAAGAACATTTATACAAAAACTCAATATTGCCGTAGGGGTTAACCCACAGTTTTCTTAGAAATTTTTTAAAAATATGATACTCTTGTTTTAATGCATATTTGGTTCATGTAGTAATATAGGATGATGGTCAAAGAGGTTTGACACCTCTATTGTCTCTGGTTCTCTTGAAAATGTATATTTTATAGTGGTTAATCCATTTATTTAGGTTGTATATGAAGTTTTATTAAATTAAATATTAAAAATAGGAATGATATCCATGTAAGATGATAAAATGTTTTGCATACATTAGTATAAATTTAGAATATGGTTAGAAAGATTTAAACAACACTAAGGAGGATAAAATTAAGTATATAGAAAATTTACTGAAAAATGAATATTTTAGTAGGGGTTAACCTAAAAATTTTGAGATTTTTAATAAGAATATGACAATACTGTTTAATGCATAGTTGCATTTGGAAAGGGGAAAATATGGTTAGAAATTTTAAACTACTCTAAATAGGATAAAATTCAGTTTATTTAACATTTACAGAAAAACTCAATATTTTCGTAGGGGTTAACCCACAATTTTTTAGAAAAATTTAAAAATACGAAAATTTTGTTTTAAAGTGTAACTGCATCTTTTACTGATATAGGATGATGTTCAATGAGAAAAGTTCTAAAAAATATGACAATACTGTTTAATGCATAATTTCATTTGGAAGGGGGGGGGGAGAATGTGGTTAGAAATTTTAAACTACTCTAAAGAGGATAAAATTCAGTGTATTTAACATTTACCGAAAAACTCAATATTTTCGTAGGGATTAACCCACAATTTTTTAGAAAAATTCAAAAATACGACAATTTTATTTTATAGTATAACTGCATCGTGTACTAATATAAGATGGATTTCAATGAGGTTTGGCATCTTTGTTTTCTCCGTTTCTCTTAAGAATAGAGATTTTATTTGATTAGTCTATTGATCTAGATAGTATATGAAGTTTTATTAAATTACTTGTTAAAATTTTAAAAACGATGTCCATGTACGATGAATAAAAGTTTTGCATACGTTAATAAAAATGTAAAATGTGGTTAAAAAAATTTAAACAACACTAAGGTGGAAAAATTTCAGTATATAAAGAATTTAGCAAAAAACTCATATTTTCGTAGGGGTTAACCTACAAATTTAGAGAATAATTCAAAAGTATGACAATATTTTTAATGCATAGTTGAATGGTGAACTGACATAGGATGATGGTCAAAGAGGTTTGAAACCTATGTTGTCTCTCTTTCTCTAGAGAATAGAGATTTCATAGTGGTTAGTATATTGATTTAGATAGTTTTTAAATTTTTATTTATTTTAATTTTGAAAACATTAGATATGATGTCTATGTACTATGAAAAAAGTCTTGCACACATTTAAAAACAAATATAAAGTAGTTAAATTTTTTAAACAATTAAAAAGAAGATAAACTTTAGAGTATAAAATATTTATACCAAAACTCAATATTGCCGTAGGGGTTACCCCACAGTTTTTTAGAAAAATTCAAAAATATGATACTCTTGTTTTAATGCATATTTGGATCGTGTAGTGATATAAGATGACGGTCAAAGAAGTTTGACACCTTTCTTGGCTCCGGTTCTCTTGAAAATATATATTTCACAGTGGTTAATCCATTTATTTAGGTTGTATATGAAGTTTTATTAAATTAAATGTCAAAAATAGAAATGATATCCATGTACGATGAGAAAAAGTTTTGCATACATTAATATAAATTAAGAATATGGTTAGAAAAATTTAAACAACATTAAAGAGGAAAAGTTCAGTATATAGAGAATTTACCCAAAAAATCAAAATTTTAGTTTGGGTTAACCTACAAATTTTGAGACAATTTTTAAAAATATTAAAATACTGTTTAATGCATAGTTAAATTTGGAAGGGGGGGGGGTAATATGGTTAGAAATTTTAAACTACTCTAAAGAAAATAAACTTAAGTGTATTTAACATTTACAGAAAAACTCAATATATCCGTAGGGGTTAACCCAAAAGTTTTTAGAAAAATTCAAAAATACGACAATCTTGTTTTAATGTATAATTGCATCGTGTACTGATATAGGATGATGGTCAATGAGGTTTGTCATCTTTTTTTTCTCAATTTTTAAAGAGAATAGAGATTTTATGTGGTTAATCTATTGATTTAGATAGTATATGAAGTTTTATTAAATTAATTGTTAAAATTTTAAAAACGATGTCCATGTACAATGAATAAAAAATTTCATACGTTAATAGAAATGTAGAATGTGGCTAGCAAAATTTAAACAACACTAAAGAGGAAAAAACTCAATATATAGAGAATTTACTAAAAAACTCATTATTTTCGTAGGGATTAACCTACAAATTTGGAGAAAAAAATAAAAAATATGACAATCTTTTTTAATGCATAGTTTAATTGTGAACTGACATAAGATGATGGTCTAAGAGGTTTGAAACCTTTGTTGTCTTTGTTTCTCTAGAGAATAGAGATTTCATAGTGGTTAGTATCTTGATTTAGATGGTATATAAATTTTTATTTATTTTAATTTTTAAAACATTAGATACGATGTCCATGTACCATGAAAAAAATCGTGCATACATTAAAAACAAATATAAAGTAGTTAAAAAAATTTTAAAAAATTATAATGAGGATAAACTTTAAACAACACTAAAGAGGAAAATTCAGTATATAGAGAATTTACCGAAAAACTCATATATATTTAGGGGTTAACCTACAAATTTGGAAACAAATTCAAAAAGTATGACAATATTTTAAATGCATAGTTGAATTTTGAACTGACATAAGATGATGGTCAAAGAGGTTTGAAACCTTTGTTGTCTATGTTTCTCTAGAATATAGAGATTTCATTGTGGTTAGTCTGCTGATTTAGATTGTATATAAATTTTTATTTATTTTAATTTTTAAAACATTAGATACGAAGTCCATTGACCATGAAATAAGTCTTGCATACATTAAAAACTAATATAACGATTATAATGAGGATAAACTTTAGAAAATAGAACATTTATACAAAAAACTCTATATTGCCGTAGGGATTAACCCACATTTTCTTAGAAAAATTCAAAAATATGATACTCTTGTTTGAATGCATATTTGGATCGTGTAGTGATATAGGATGATGGTCAAAGAGATTTAAAACCTTTGTTGTCTCCGGTTCTCTTGAAAATCTATATTTCATAGTGGTTAATCCATTTATTTAGGTTGTATATGAAGTTTTATTAAATTAAATATTAAATAATAGAAATGATGTCCATGTATGATGATAAAAAGTTTTGCATACATTAATATAAATATAGAATATGGTTAGAAAAATGTAACAACACTAAAGAGGATAAAATTTAGTATATAGAAAATTTACTGAAAAATAAATATTTTAGTAGGGGTTAACCTACAAATTTTGATAAAAATTTTTAAAATATGATTTAATGCATTGTTGCATTTGGAAGGGGGAAGAATGTGGTTAGAAATTTTAAACTACTCTAAAGAGGATTAAATTCAGTGTATTTAACATTTACTTAAAAACTCAATATTTTTGTAGGGGTTAAACCATAATTTTTTTAAAAAATTCAAAAATACGAAAATCTTATTTTAAAGTATAACTGGATCGTGTACTGATATAGGATGGTGTTCAATAAGGTTTGGCATCTTTGTTTTCTCCGTTTCTCTTGAGAATAAAGATTTTATGTGGTTAGTCTATTGATTTAGATAGTATATGAAATTTTATTAAATTAATTGTTAAAAATTTAAAAACGATATCCAGGCAAGTTAAATAAAAGTTTTGAATACGTTAATAGAAATGTAAAATGTGGTTATAAAAATTTAAACAACACTAAAGGGGATATAATTCAGTATATAGAAAATTTACCGAAAATTGAATATTTTAGTAGGGGTTATCCTACAAATTTTGATAAAAATTTAAAAAATATGACAATACTGTTTAATGCTTAGTTTCATTTGGAAGAGGGGGGAATATGGTTAGAAATTTTTAACTACTCAAAAGAGGATAAAATTTAGTGTATTTAACATTTACAGAAAAACTCAATATTTTCGTAGGGGTTATCCCACAAATTTTTAGAAAAAATTCAAAAATACGACAATATTGTTTTAAAATATAATTGCATCGTGTACTGATATAGGATGGTTTTCAATGAGGTCTGGCATCTTTCTTTCTCTGTTTCTCTCGAGAATAGAGATTTTATGTGGTTAGTCTATTGATTTAGATGTATATGAAGTTTTATTAAATTAATTGTTAAAGTTTTGAAAACGATGTCAATGTACGATGAATAAAAGTTTTCCATACATTAATATAAATGTAAAATGTGGTTAGAAAAATTTAAACAACACTAAAGAGGATAAAATTCAGTATATAGAGATTTTACCGAAAAACTCAATATTTTCGTAGGGGCTAACAATTTTAGAGAAAAATTCAGAAAGTATGACAATATATTTTAATGCATAGTTGAATTGTGAACTGACATAAGATGATGTGCAAAGTGATTTGAAACCTTTGTTGTCTCTATGAGAATAGAGATTTCATAGTGGTTAGTCTGTTGATTTATATAGTATATAAGTTTTTATTTATTTTAATTTTTAAAACATTAGATACGATGTCCATGTACCATGAAAATAGTCATGCATACATTAAAAACAAATATAAAGTAGTTAAAAAATTTAAGAAATTACAATGAGGATAAACGTTAGAGTATATAACATTTACAAAAAAACTAAATATTGTCGTAGGGGTTAACCCAGAGTTTCTTAGAAAAATTCAAAAATATGATACTCTTGTTTTAATGCATATTTGGATCGTGTAATGATATAGGATGATGGTCAAAGAGGTTTGAAATCTTTGTTGTCTCCGATTCTCTTGAAAATGTATATTTCATAGTGGTTACTCTATTTATTTAGGTTGTATATGAAGTTTTATTAAATTAAATGTTAAAAAATAGAAATGATGTCTATTTACGATGAATAAAAGTTTTGAATATGTTTATAGAAATTTAAAATGTGGTTAGAAAAATTTAAACAACACTAAAGGGGATAAAATTCAGTATATAGAGAATTTAACGAAAATGAAAATTTTAGTAGGGGTTAACCTATAAATTTTGATAAAAATTTTAAAAATATGACAATATTTTTAATGCATAGTTGCATTTGGAAGGGGGGAAGAATGTGGTTAGAAATTTTAAACTACTCTAAAGAGGATAAAATTCAGTGTATTTAACATTTACCTAAAAACTCAATATTTTCGTAGGGGTTAACCCCCAAATTTTAAGTAAAATTCAAAAATATGAAAATCATTTTTTAATGTATATTTTATCGTGTACTGATATAGGATGGTGTTCAATGAGGTTGACATCTTTGTTTTCTCCGTTTCTCTTGAGAATAGAGATTTTATGTGGTTAGTCTATTGATTATGATAATATATAAAATTTTATTAAATTAATTGTTAAAAATTTAAAAACGATGTCCATGTACGATGAATAAAAGTTTTGAATACGTTAATAAATATGTAAAATGTGGTTAGAAAAATTTAAACAACACTAAAGGGGATAAAATTCAATATATAGAGAATTTACCGAAAAATGAAAATTTTAGTAGGGGTTAACCTACAAATTTTGATAAAAATTTTAAAAATATGACAATATTATTTAATGCTTAGATGCATTTGGAAAGTGGGGAAGAATGTGGTTATAAATTTTAAACTACTCTAAAGAGGATAAAATTCAGTGTATTTAACTTTTACAGAAAAATTCAATATTTTTGTAGGGGTTAACCCACAAATTTTTAGAAAAATTAAAAAATACGACAATCTTGTTTTAAAATAAAATTGCATCGTGTACTGATATAGGATGGTTGTCAATGCGGTCTGGCATCTTCTTTTCTCTGTTTCTCTCGAGAATAGAGATTTTATGTGGTTAGTCTATTGATTTAGATGTATATGAATTTTTCTTAAATTAATTGTTAAAGTTTTGAAAGCGATGTCCATGTACGATGAATAAAAGTTTTGCATACATTAATATAAATGTAAAATGTGGTTAGAAAAATTTAAACAACACTAAAGAGGATAAAATTTACTATATAGAGATCTTACCGAAAAACTCAATATTTTCGTAGGGGCTAACCTACAATTTTAGAGAAAAATTCAGAAAGTATGACAATATTTTTAATGCATTTGAATTGTGAACAGACATAAGATGATGGTCAAAGAGCGTTTGAAACCTTTGTTGTCTCTGTTCTCTAGAGAATAGAAATCTCGTAGTGGTTAGTCTTTTGATTTAGATAATATTTAAATTTTTATTTATTTTAATTTTTAAAACATTTGATACGATATCCATGTACCATGAAAAAAGTCTTGGATACA
The DNA here is from genome assembly GCA_905132765.1 of Moricandia arvensis. Taxonomy (NCBI): domain Eukaryota; kingdom Viridiplantae; phylum Streptophyta; class Magnoliopsida; order Brassicales; family Brassicaceae; genus Moricandia; species Moricandia arvensis. The sequence goes on along the minus strand of CAJHQP010007661.1, from coordinate 3,680 downwards.
TTAAAAACAAATAAAGAGTAGTTAAAAATTTTAAATAATTATAATGAGGATAAACTTAGAGTATTGAACATTTATATAAAAACTCAATATTCCCGTACGGGTTAACCCACATTTTATTAGAGTAATTAAAAAAATATGATACTCTTGTTTTAATGCATATTTTGATCGTGTAGTCATATAACATGATGGTCAAAGAGGTTTGACACATTTGTTGTCTCTGGTTCTTTTGAATATATATATTTCATAATGGTTAATCCATTTATTTAGGTTGTATATGAAGTTTTATTAAATAAAATATTAAAAATAGAAAATAATGGCCATGTACGATGATAAAATTTTTTCATACATTAATAGAAATTTAGGATATGGTTAGCAAATTTTAAACAACACCAAAGAAGATAAAATTCAGTATATAAAGAATTTACCGAAAAACTCAATATTTTTGTAGGGGTTAACCTACAAATTTTGATAAATTTTTTATAAATATGAAAATATTGTTTAATGCATAGTTGAATTTGGAAGGGGGGGGAAATGTGGTTAGAAATTTTAAAATACTATAAAGAGGATAAAATTCAGTGTATTTAACATTTACAGAAAAACCTCAATATTTTCGTAGGGGTTAACCCACAAATTTTTAAAAAATTCAAAATACGACAATCTTGTTTTAAAGTATAATTGCTTCGTGTACTGATATAGGATGGTGATCAATAAGGTCTGGCATCTTTCTTTTCTCTTGTTTCTTTCGAGAATAGAGATTTATGTGGTTAGTCTATTGATTTACATGTATATGAAGTTTTCTTAAATTAATTGTTAAAATTTTAAAAACTATGTTCATATACAATGAATAAATTTTTGCATACATTAATATAAATGTAAAATGTGGTTAGAAAAATTTAAACAACACTAAAAAGGATAAAATTCAGTATATAGAGATCTTGCCGAAAAACTCAATATTTTCATATGGGGTAACCTACAAATTTGGAGAAATTTTCAAAAAGTATGACAATATTTTTAATGCATAGTTGAATTGTGAACTGACATAAGATGAAGGTCAAAGGGGTTTGAAACTTTTGTTTTCTCTGTTTCTCTAGAGAATAGAAATCTCATAGTGGTTAATTTTTAAAACATTAGATACGATATCCATGTACCATGAAAAAAGTCTTGCATACATTAAAAACAAATATAGAGTAGTTAAAAATTTTAAATAATTATAATGAGGATAAACTTTAGAGTATTGAACATTTATATAAAAACTCAATATTCCCGTACGGGTTAACCCACATTTTATTAGAGTAATTAAAAAAATATGATACTTTTAATGCATATTTTGATCGTGTAGTCATATAACATGATGGTCAAAGAGGTTTGACACATTTGTTGTCTCTGGTTCTCTGAGAATATATATTTCATAATGGTTAATCCATTTATTTAGGTTGTATATGAAGTTTTATTAAAATAAATATTTAAAAATAGAAAGGATGTCCATGTGCGATGATAAATTTTTTTTTCATACATTAATATAATTTAGAATATGGTTAGAAACATTTAAACAACACTAAAGAGGATAAATTCAGTATATAGAGAATTTACCGAAAAATGAATATTTTAGTAGGGGTTAACCTACAATTTTGATAATTTTTTATAAATATGACAATATTTTTAATGCATAGTTGAATTTGGAAGGGGGGGGAGAAATATGGTTAGAAATTTTAAACTACTATAAAGAGGAAAAAATTCAGTGTATTTAACATTTCAGAAAAAACTCAATATTTCGTAGGGGTTAACCCACAATTTTTAGAAAAATTCAAAAATACGACAATCTTGTTTAAAGTATAATTGCTTCGTGTACTATATAGGATGGTGGTCAATGAGGTCTGGCATCTTTCTTTTCTCTGTTTTTCTCGAGAATAGAGATTTTATGTGGTTAGTCTATTTGATTTAGATGTATATGAAGTTTTATTAAATTAAATTGTTAAAGTTTTATAAATGATGTCCATGTACGATAAATAAAAGTTTTGCATACGTTAATATAATGTAAATGTGGCTATACAAATTTAAACAACACTAAAGAGGATAAAATTCATTATAGAGATCTTACCGAAAAACACAATATTTTCGTAGGGGATAACCTACAAATTTGGAGAAATATTCAAAAAGTATGACAATATTTTTTAATGCCATAGTTGAATTGTGAACTGACATAAGATGATGGTCAAAGAGGTTTGAAACCTTTGTTGTCTCTGTTCTTTAGCGAATAGAGATTTCATAGTGATTAGTCTGTTGAATTAGATAGTACATAAATTTTAGTTATTTTAATTTTTAAACATTAGAAACGATGTCTATCTACCATGAAAAAAGTCTTACATAAATTAAAAAAATATAAAGTAGCTAAAAATTTTAAACAATTATATTGAGGATAAACTTTAGAGTATAGAACAATTATACAAAAACTCAATATTGCTATAGGTGTTAAACCCATAGTTTCTTAGAAAAATTCAAAAAATATGATACTCTTGTTTTAATGCATATTTGGATCGTGTAGCGATATAGGATGATTGTCAAAAAAGTTTGACACCTTTGTTGTCTCTCGTTCTCTTGAAATGTATTTGTCATAGTGGTTAATCCATTTATTTAGGTTGTATATGAAGTTTCATTAAATTTAAAGTTAAAAATAGAAATGATGTCCATATACGATGATAAAAAGTTTGCATACATTAATATAAATTTTGAATATGGTAAGAAAATCTAAACAACACTAAAGAGGATAAAATTCAGTATATAGAGAATTTACAAAAAATGAATATTTTAGTAGTGGTTAACCTACGAATTTTGATATTATTTTTTTAAATATGAAAATACTGTATAATTCATAGTTGAATTAGGAAGGGGGGGAGAATGTGGTTAGAAATTTTAAATTACTCTAAAGAGGATTAAATTCAGTGTATTTAACATTTACCGAAAAACTCAATATTTTCGTAGGGGTTTAACCACAAATTTTTAGAAAAATTCAAAATACGACAAACTTATTTAAAGTATAATTGCATCGTGTACTGATATAGGATGGTGTTCAATGAGGCTTGGCATCTTTGTTGTCTCCGTTACTCTTGAGAATAGAGATTTTATGTGGTTAGTCTATTGATTTAGATATTATATGAAGTTTTACTAAATTAATTGTTAACATTTTAAAACGATGTCCATGTACGATGTATAAAATTTTTTCATACGTTAATAGAAATTGAAAATGTGCGTTAGAAAAATTTAAACAACACTAAAGAGGAAAACTTCAGTATATAGAGAATTTACCGAAAAACTCATATTTTCGTAGGGGTTAACCTACAAATTTGGAGAAAATTTCAGAAAGTATGACAATATATTTTAATGCATAGTTGAATTGTGAACTGACATAAGATGATGTGCAAAGTGATTTGAAACCTTTGTTTTCTCTGTTTCTCTAGAGAATAGAGATTTCATAGTAGTTAGTCTGTTGATTTATATAGTATATAAATTTTATTTATTTTAATTTTTAAACATTAGATACGATGTCCATGTAGCATGAAAATTAATCTTGCATACATTAAAAACAAATATAAAGTAGTTAACAAATTAAGAAATTATAATGAGGATAAACTTTAGATGTATAGAACATTTATAAAAAAACTAAATATTGTCGTAGGGTTAAT
>CAJHQP010007660.1:0-31086 GCA_905132765.1 Moricandia arvensis | reverse complement strand
CCACAAGCTCAAAGAGAATCTACTCACTAATCATCATTCTTAACCTTAAACCCATATGAGATTTAAGACTAATCATGATAGACAAAAGAATAAAACTCAAATTACTCAAGCAAATATATTAAAATGATCAAGCTTTCTCTCCCAATATGTTTTTTTGTTTAGAGATGAAAACAAGATATCCTTTTGTTTTAGGTCTAGAATGTATTTATAGTAGCTTAAACTAAAACCGGGTCAACTCGACAAACCCGGGTTTGACCCAAGAAAACAAGTGGAGGAGTTGGTCTCGGGCAAGAAAACGCGGCCTGCGTTTGCCCGCTCCTTTTGCCTGCTCCCTGGTCTGTCTCGTCCAACCTCTCGGGTCGAAAAACGCGGCCTGCGTTTGCCCGCTCCTTTTGCCCGCGGTTTTGCGGCAGGATTGATATGCTTCCAATAAATTCATCATAACTTCTTCAATACAGCTCCAAATGACTTGAAACCACTTCCATTGGAAAGCTAACTCAATTTCCCATATCTTCTCAAAAGATTAGCTTCAAGAGATATCTTTAAGACCTTCATATGTATTTATCTTTCACCATTCTTGACTCAAAACCTCTCAAAAGTCTTCAAACTCACCAACAATTATCTCCAACACCTAATATAGAAATATGTAATGCAATGCAACCTAAATGTACTCTAAATGCATCCAAATGATCAATATGAGAACTAAAAATGAATGCTAAAACCTTACAAATATACAAGATATCAATCTTTACTCTTCATGAAATGGTTATAAATTTGCACTAATTACCAAAGAAGTAGGAAGCAAGAATACCAATTCATGGTTTTCTACATCAAAAAACTATCGAGTTAAAAGATAAGTCTCAAAATAAACTATTTAGCCAAGTTAAAAAAACGACTGCACTATTTTTTGACCTATGTTAGTTTTTTGTTTATTATATGTATTTTTATTTTGTATTAAGTCATTTTTGGATAGTCAATTCAATTCACTTTCCATTCGAAAATATGAGGATTGATATGTTTTCAAAGCCATTCACAGAAGAAGGTACGTTAAACATACTCGTTTAGTTCCATATTTTTAATTGTGTATATTGATTGTTTGTTTTTATGTTCATTAGCGTAATAAAACCATATCTCTCTTTCAAATACAAAAATACAACATTGTATACAGTTTTTCAAATTTATTATGATGAATACCGGTGGAAACATGGCCTGTGGAAGCATGGCGTTTTCATATACTTTTGAATCTTTGGAGGATTCACAATTTATGAAACTTACTTGGATTATTTCGTTGTATTTGAGACGCATGCTAAGAGAAAGTCATATCAATTATATGTTAATGTTAGTTTATGTGAAACTATGAGAAATTAGTTGTTTCACCGATCTAAAGTTGGTTAACATAAATTTATAAGTCCAACTTACATGGGAGCAAGTTCATACGCATATGATTTTCTTGTTTAATAAATATTTTTTTTACCTTGAACATCTATATACTTGTGTGTTCAATAATGTTTTTTCATCATGAGTTAATGTTTGAACTATTAAAGCACATTGGAAATTTTTGATGTTATTTTCAATATTTATCCAAGATAATGAATGAAAAAAATAAAGCCAGAGATGAAATAGTTCTTAACCACAAACGGTTTGTAGCTTCATAGAAAATTTGAATGATGCAACAGCAAAACTCACTTATAGACAGTGTATGCTATCGTTATCACATTGGTCTTTTTATTGTTTTATCGCTTAGACCTTTTGGTGAAGAACCATGATCTTTTTTGCTATTTGCTTAAACCTCTTGTGAAGAACCATGCTATATTTTTGGAGTTGATTTTCTCTGTTTTCTGGTATTTCAACAATACAATTCATTGTTAAAAAAAATTTTAGATTATGTCCCATATAAATTTCAATCATTGTTTTTTCTTTATGAATATTGATATATGGTTTACAATTTCTTAAGAGGTCAAAATTTTAGCTTGTGAATTTATTTGTGTTAACCTAATAATACAATTCATGAAATTTATTAATTAAGTTCACCACTACATAAATCTAAAGCTCAGGAGGGGAACTGGAAAACGCCTGGAAAAGAGGAGAGTACTAGACATACAACTTAAGAATGAAGTTGTGAGAAAAGTGTCACATACATTGGGAGAGGATATCTTTAGAGATAAGAATCAAAGAAAATATAATGATATCAATCATTCCAATCAAAATCCAGCATATTTTCTAATTGAAGCACTACATGGACATGAGCTTCAGGTTCGCTGGGATTCCGGCTATGAAGGAAGTCGCTCATTATCAAAGCTCTCTCAAGCTTCCAGAGACAAAGAAAAAACAAGTCAGTTTCAGTGTTATATTGATAATTAAAAAATTACATGTGAGGATAGATGTGAGGCAAAGGTTTTAGCTCAAGGTGGAGCAGCTGAAACACAAGAAAAATCACTCAAAATTCTGAACCATCAGATGCGGAACAAGTTTATGGTAAACAAAACAGTCTTAAACAGCTCAAGTAGCTGAAGGGAGACAATATCTCTGGTTTGAAGGAGAAGCATGCAGAATAGCTTAAAAGGAGAGAACGTCTTAAAGAGTTCCTAAGGCAGAGAGTCATCACCAAGGAGAACTAAAGGGAGACGAGTATCTAGGTTGGCAAAAGAAGAAATAAATCACCAGATAAGTTTAAACATCACAACCAAGTACCAACAATTTAAACATGTAAGCTAATAGCTTTACCAGAAAGTTGAACAGAAAAAAGTTAGTAAGAACAATGGAGGTGGCCAAAAATCTTATCAGAATTGCCATCGAGAAAGGATCGTGAAGACACCTCCCAAGGTGGAAGATTGTGAGTAACATGGGCATTTGTCTTCACAAACATGGGCCTAAGAATTTGTTTATTGGACCAACTCTAACACTCCCAGCGCAAAATAAATACTGCTTCAAAGAAAAATGGAAACAAACTCATTAGTTTCCTTTTCTGATCAACGTCGGTCAAAGATATTGCTTAAGTTAATTGAGTTTAGGAAAGCATATGACGTTATTAATAGAGGAAAAGGAATATGTGATCTATTTATTACAAAAGGAGGCCATAAGTGAAGCTAATAATCATCGGAAAAGGCAACGAACAACGAGAGAGAGAGAGAGAGACAAGTGTGTGGGTTCTGTTTTAATCATTGGCTTGTGATATTTGTTTTTGTTCTTCAAAAACACTTTTCTGGATTAGACGTGAATAAAAACAAGTTTTGGTGTTTGATTTCATCCGAAGTTTAAGCACTAAAAAAAGATTTAAAACCTAACAAAAAAAACCTACAGAAGAACAAGGAGGTAGATACGAAAAAAGGAGCTGCAAAAGAAAGCAAAGCTGAACAAATAGCAAAGATGAAGCAAGTAGAGGAAGACATATCAAAACATAGTGATGGTGAGTGGACAGAAGAAGGACATGCAAGAAAGAAACCAAAACTTACCGGTCAAGAAAAAGAAGGGAATAATCTTGAAATCGATCCTCAGAGGGAAGAGAGACTGAAGCAACAAATGGAAATCTCTATGAAGAAACTCGAGAGCTCCGCGTTTTACAAGTCATTCTTGAAACAGCTCAAGTCTCCAGAGGTGTCAGGCCACAATCAAATCATGTTAGGCTCTGAAACGCAGCTGCAGATGGTGATTTACGGTTTAGGCAGCATCGAGTCCGAGGATATTCCGAGGTTTCAGCTGAGCATTGCAATCTTGATGAAGAGAGAGTTTGATTGGGTTGGTAACAACATTAAGTATTTGATCCAATCATCTCCGCAACAGAATCTAGTGTCATAACATCTCTTGGTTGCACGGTTCTGTCTGTAAACGAGGAAGCTCGCAGGGAAGCTTTAAAACCTACTCTTTTTTTCATGCCACACTGTTATCCCGATCTGTACAGAAACCTATTGGAAGCAAACTGGAGAATGGATCGATTGTCCAAAATTGCATTGTTAGGGAACAGCTTTCAGTGGTATAGAGAGAAATGGTTCGATAGCCAAAATTTTATCGATTTTAGCAAAGGAATTAAAGCTGCACAAAGAATAACGACCGAGTTTGCTATTAAGACTGGAAAAGAAGGTGTTTGCTATGCTGCATTCTGTAATTTAAGCTGGCATTTTTTCAAAACTGGTGTAGATTTTGAGTTGCCATCGGCCATATAAATTAATGGTTTGTTTTTTAAAGTCATGACAAAGACCTTTCAATACTTAAATAAATAAAGTAATATCGATTATGACTTTTTCAGCCATAAAGTCTAGAAGAGATGCTAAGAGCACCCGCAGTGGTAATCCTTAAGAAGGAGTATTTAGGAAAAAATAATTAAATAAATTAAAAAGTTAAAAATTAAATCTTTAATACAGTGAAACCTCTATAAATTAATAATGGTGGGACTACACCAAAATTTTATTTTTTATTAATTTAGAGAGATATTAATTTATAGATATATTAATTAAACCAAAAACTCAATTTGAGATTAGAAAATTATATTAAATTATAGAGATATTTAGTGTATATTAATTTATCGAGTATTAATTTATAGAGGTTCTACTGTATTAATTTAGTGAATTTTTGCATTATTTACGGGTCCCCACGATACGTGACTACCCTAACTGGTTAATATATTTTTTAATTTGAAAATAAATAATAATTAAAAATAATTAAAAAATACTTTTTCTAAAGACTCTTACGGATGCTCTAAGACATGAGGTTACATGGGAATTAGATAGTATTGACCTATTATCTACAAAAAGCGGTGAACTTTCATATGATTTTAGTGAATGAACCTGTATGCATGTGACCATGTCTCAAGTAGAAGAGATGAATAAGTAGGGGCACCAGCTCAAGGGAAAGATTCCATCTCATTTATAGTCTTTAAAAGTTTAGAGTCTATTAGCCGGTTTAGATCACGGTTCAATTGAACATATATTTAGATGGTCCAGTTCGGTTATTTGTTAAGCTAATATATCTGCTTGCTTTAGATAATTGTGATAGTGTTCCATTCAGAAAGTATCACTAGGAGCAAAACAGTTGAAAATATCAGAGAAAGAAACTGTTTATCAAAATGGAAATCTCTATGAGGAAACTCGAGAGCTCAGCGTTTTACAAATCATTCTTAAAACAGCTCAAGTCTTCTGAGGTGTCAGGCCACATTCACCACATGTTAGGCTCCGAAACGCAGCTGCAGATGGTGATTTACGGTTTAGGCAGCATCGAGTCTCGTGAAAAATCAAGGCTTCAGCTGAGCATTGCAATCTTGATGAAGAGAGAGTTTGATTGGGTTGGCAACAACATAGAAGTATAGTTTGATTGGGTTGGCAACAACATAGAAGTATTTGATCCAATCATCTCCGCAACAGAATCTAGTGTCATAACATCTCTTGGATGCACGGTTCTGTCTGTAAACGAGGAAGCTCGCAGGGAAGCTTTAAAGCCTACTCTTTTCTTTATGCCATTTTGTCCGACCCCTCTGTACAACAACCTATTGAAAGCAGCTGGCACTTCTTTAGAACTGGTGTAGATTGTGAGCTGCCATCGACCATATAACTAGCTCAATTAAATTCTTTTTTTTTTTACATTTCAAGCCATTACAAAGGCCTTTTAAATGCATAGAGTTTTATAGATTGATAGATTACCAACACGCTGTCATCTAGCTGCTTGAGACATGCGCATTGTCAAAACTTGTCTGGCTTCTCAAGAACACAATCCTAGCTAGGAAGAATCCCAGCAACTTTGGTGGTCTCATGCAAGTATGGCTCAAGCATACTGTCTAGTGTGATCTGATCTTCTATCTCATCATTTAAGCTTTTTGTTGTTGTTTTTCAAATCTTTTTAAATATATAACTCATTTTCATTTTAATGATAATTAACATAGGCTTTTTTGCCTTCTCAGGAGTCAGGACGAATCTTCCGCATGACTAACTGTGCCACCTTAACAAAATTTGGGGAAGTCGGAAACCCTAACTACATGTATAAACCCATTATATATTTACAATAAAATTTTAAGAAATGTAATTAATGTTTTTGAAGTTAACAATTTGCATTGGAAATATAAAAATACATCATTTTGAAACAAAAGTTTTTTCTAGAAAATGTATCTTTGTGAAAATACATCATTTTGAATGTTTCTTACATTATGTTTACTAATAATTAAAAAAAAACATGATTCTTTTGCACAATCACCAAAACAGCTGGCCAAAGCTATAGTGAGGCGGTGGATATGGCTTTGCGCTTGATCATCATGAGCTTCTTCTTCTTTATCATCATGAGCTTCTTTTGGAGTAATCGCATCTTTGAACTTGATCGGAGCTGCTTAGCTATACTGATCAGTCAATGTAAGAAACATTCAACACAATGTGAACAACAACAACAACATAATGTGAACGACAATAACGACTACCTCTATCCATAGCTACTGCTTAGTAGATAATACATTCATATATACACATTAAAGAGAGAGAGAATAGTCAAAACACCTTGATGGCGATTGAGGCTTGGATTTGCTAGTAACAATACCAGACGACAACTTTTCCTGCTATAGTCATGCATATATACTGTCGTTATTAATAATCAAATTTAATGAAATTAATTCTCAACAAAATGTAGTTTATATAACCTGAATATCAATTTCGGAGACAAGAGTGGTCTGATCCTGATCAGATCCCTTTAGACTCTTATCTGACTGGATCGGTAACGATACTTTAGAGGCTAGTTTTTTATTCATGCGACGTATTGCGGCAAAACTGGTGAAACATGAACCATCACCATTTTCATTTAGATCTATATATATACTGCTAGTTCATTAATCAGTATCAAAAATAAACAGACACCTCATTGGTCGTCCTCTTTTTCGGAATGGAATAGGTCCGATTAGAGGAAGGTGACGTCGTCGTCTCCTGGGTACACAAATTCCTACTCCCATGCCACGACACTTTCCCATGACTAACTCTGCCTCCTAAACAAACTTAACAAGTCGAAATCCCTAGCTACATTCATATATATATATATACACAAAACTTTGGGCCTATTCCCAGGTTTATATTCTTTGATTCCCATTCTACCCCCATACATTTGGGCCTATCATTTGTTTAATACCCACATTTGTTTATTTTCTTTCTTTTTTCCATTTCTCTATTTCAGTTGAAGTTTGGGAAAATGGGCATTTTAATCCCGAACTATTTGTAATCTGCAGTTTTAATACCCAAGTATTGGTCGCGCAGAATTATTCCCCAACTAATAGTTGACTGCGCGAAATTATGATCGACATAGTCAACCGTTAACTAGCTAACGGAAAGATGCCGGTTTCCGTCAACTCTTTAACGGTTAACTATTATAATCATAATTTCGCGCAGTCAACTATTAGTTGGGGAAGAATTATGCGCATATGATACTTGAGTATTTAATTTGCCGATTGAAAATACTTTAGGAATTAAAAACAAAAATCTATTTTGTAAAAATAAAATCATAATTTAGAAAAAAAAAATCATGTTAGCTCCTATAACTAATATATGAGATTTTTATTTTAGAAAGAAATTTTTGAACTTTTACATTTACTTGTATAAGAATATAAATAATTATAGTTGCATTGTATTATTTCTGTACTTTATGTCTGTAAAATCACGTAATATCTTATATATATGGTTATATCTAACTTGAAAGCTTTTAAATTATGAAATCTTTTAATTTGTCGATTTAAAATACTTGAATAATCTATTTAGTAAAATAAATCATAATTAAAAAAATTAAGTTAGATATAACCAATATGTGAGTTTTTACTTTTAAAAGGAAAAAATTTGAACTTTTACTACAGCCAAAACTAACAATTGCAACCATCAGATTGACTATATTCCACTACCCAATTCAATAATTATATTCTTATACAAGTAAATGTAATAGTTCAAAAAATTTCTTCTAAAAGTAAAAATCTCATATGTTAGGTATATCTAACTTAAATTTTTTTAAATTATGATTTTATTTTACAAAAATAGATTTTTTTTAATTCTTCAAGTATTTTCAATCGGCAAATTAAAATATTTCATAATATAAAAGATTTCAAATTAGATTTAACCAATATATGAGATTTTAAGTTATTTTAGAGAGATGAAGTATATCAATAATACAATGAAACTATAATTATTTATATTCTTATACAAGTAAATGTAAAAGTTCAAAAATCACCTTCTAAAAGTAAAAATATCATATATTGGTTATATCTAACTTGAATTTTTTTTAATTATGATTTTATTTACAATAATAGATTTTTTTGATTCCTCAAGTATTTTTAATCGGCAAATTAAATACTCAAGTATCATATGTGCAGATTTATTCCCCAACTAATAGTTGACTGCGCGAAATTATGATCATGATAGTCAACCGTTAAAGAGTTGACGGAAACCGTCATCTTTCCGTTAACTAGTTAACGGTTGACTATGTCGATCATAATTTTGCACAGTCAACTATTAGTTGGGGAATAATTCTGCGCGACCAGTTAACGGTTGACTATGTCGATCATAGTTTCGCACAGTCAACTATTAGTTGGGGAATAATTCTACGCGACCAATACTTGGGTATTAAAACTGCCGATTACAAATAGTTGGGGATTAAAATGCCCATTTCCCGGTTCAAGTTTGCTATAGCTTAGATGAATTGTGACAAAGAAACAAAACTCCTTAGTGTTACACTCATCTATACCACTTTTAAAAACAACTTAATTGTAGAAAAAACTATTAAAAGTTAAAAAAACCAAGAACAATAAAACTGAAGGCCTCTAAAAACTTCTCCTCGTGAGTACTCCTAGCCACTTTTCTCATTCTTCTCCTTCTTAACTTGGACCGTGCAGGAAGTTTTGGTTGTCGAATTCCGATCAAACTCTTCGTTCAAGTTGACAACTGTTGAAACTCTCCTTTTAGCTGGAGTAAGCTCAGTTGTATTTACTTCATCTGATGAACCACCAGACAACATGAGCGATCCCTGGTCAAAAAACAGAAATAGTGTTTCATTTTGTCAGAATCAATAAACTGTTTACAATGCTATTAGATAAAGGAAGATGATCATACCTCTGGTGCCTCTGAAAGGGCAGAGCTTGAAGGAGGTAAACAAAGGCTTGGATCCTAAAGAAAAAAGATGTCAGCTCAATGTAGAACAATTATGCTATTACACAAGATCAGCAATATTTCTAGTAACATCCGTAGAAATACCTTTGGGGTCAATGGCACATCAAATTCTGAAATCATTTGAAGGTTGGTGACAATCTTCAACACTTTGTAGGTGTCCTGCTTGTAGACATAGTTCTCTCTTTCAATTTGAATCTTAAATAGGTATGTCTTACCTACTAAGTTTTGGAGTTCGAGAGGTATAAATTCCGGCCCAAGCATCTACAAAACATTAAGATAAAAAGAAATATCAGGCCTGTGAACAATGTAGAACATAGAAAATTTGTAAAAAAACAATAACCTAAATGGGCACTACGAACCTCATCACCAACAGGTCCAGTAATCTCAATGCAAGGTTGATGAAGCAACTGGATAGCAAGGTTGTCAAATAAAAGGAATTTTGAATTTCCAGTATTGTCAAGCACAACCAAATGCAACTTGTACCTACATATAACGAAAATACTCAAGAGTAAATATAGATATAGAGAAACAATATAGTAAAGGAACCAATATTTTGCTAGAGGTACACCTTGGGAGAAGTTTAGGATTGTGACATTTGCATTTGGTGCAGTAGTAACTGAACATTAAGTCCTTGTCATCTTCTCCATCGTCAAGATTGTTATTCGGCACTTGCACAACCTTCTTTGAACACACTTTGCAACTCAAATAATACCAGCCCATATCACCATCAATAGCTGCAATTGTGCACATGACAATACACTTCTCCACCTATAACGAAAAAAGTTGCATAGTAAAGTTAACTGAGCATTTAGTTTAAAACTAATGTAACAATCATATCTAAAATAAATACATACATGTCTACATTCAGTCAAGTCAGCAATGGTCTTCCTTGGGGTGTGGACAAAAAAATCGTCCTTGTCTGAAACACCAGTGACTTGACCGGCTGGCTTTGTCTCCACAATAGCCAAACAGAGTTCATCCTTCGGTAACCTATCAAAAGCAGTAGTCAATAAAGTTTTAAGAGACATGGTGATAGGTCTTATCAAAAACTAAATCAAATTTTGCTACTTACGCGGATTTAAACTCTTCAACCTCAGCCATGCATGGATTCAAACAGACATCTGACACATTATAAGCATTTGAAATGCTACGATCATCTGCAAGAAGTTCCATTTTAAAGAGTTAAAAAGATAAATCATAAACATAGCAGTGACGAAACTAAATCATGTCAGTAATATATTTACCTTTCCAAACTTTTATCTTCCCAAACCTCAACACACAAATTAGAGAGTCATCACTTCGGGTCTGCATAGCATTACTGACATCAGAAGCAAATCTTCCCCACAACACAAGTGGAAGACGAACATCCCTACAAAAAAATTTGTAATATTCACAGGCATTAGGACAAAATATTGTACACAGTCAACATAAGGACAAAATATTGTATTCAGTCTTACTCAAGATCACGTAGTTCCAAGGTAATCTTCTGTGTATCTTTTCCATTCACTTGAACCACGTCAACATGGCTTACTTCCACAACCTGGCCTATGACATCTGCAGAAAGATAAATTTCGGGTTACCATCATAAAAATTAGCTTCAATATATAATGATAGAACTATCTACTTACCAACCAAATAATCCGGGTTGAGGGTACCATCAAGAAGCTCCCGGTAATTAACAGGTTGAAACCCATTAACAGCTCTTGGAAAATCCTCACAGATTCGGACACGGGTAGTCTGAAGGAAACTTATCTTGTAAGGATGATTTGCTGTTCTGTACGAACCACAAGAGTGATTGAGTGAGAAGTTGATCATCATCCTTGTTACGCCTTCAGCAAGTAAGGGATCAAACTGGTTAAGCAATTCTTTCTTCACACTTGCATGAATCTTATCACCCTAAAAAAGTATACACGACGTAATGAATACGTTAAAAATATATTGAAGACACAAAGTTTTTGTTTTAACAACGATTAAATTCTCATATTATAAAAATACTTACGCAAGCATCAATAAGAACCATCTCTATGGTTTCACCACCAGCAGCAGTAAACTGTTTCCAAAGGCGTATGATCTTCACCTTAATCTTCCACATTGATTTGAAGGGTTTCAGATCAGCAACTGGGTTAACACCGGCCATTAGAGAAGTCTTAAAGTTGCTAGGGTGAATTACTGGGTTTTAGAGAGGTATTGGAACGATGAATGAAAAGCAAGCAATGGGTCTCCTCTTTTATAGTCGATGGTAGAGATATTTTTACGATCTAAAACTTTCTATATCAAAAAATTGCTTTATGGTATATTAAAAATAAACAGTTATTAGTCTCTAATATTAAGGAAACAGTTATTAGTTGTGTATATTGAGCTTCCTTAAAAAAATTAACAACACATATATATTACTTGGTCGACAATACAATATGCACAAGTTACCAAATTTTAACAACCATATAATTAATATATGTCCGATATTTAATATTGTATACATTTACTAATTAATACTTATACTTGGACAATACTCCAAGTACAATAGTTGAATATAAAACAGATATATCCTAGGGTATACTTTAACAAAAACGGTTTCTCCATTAATGTTATGAAAATCGTATCTCCAAGTACATTTAATGCTTATGCTTACATTATATGAGCTAATGAACCGATTTTAAATGAATATAAAATGTCCATGTATCAAATACATGTCCATGTATCAAATATATATTTATATATTGGCTAATAGAGATATTTTTAAATGAATCGTTAAAGACACTGTTATATATATATATATATATATATATTATATTTCATTTATTATATAATACCATATTTTAGCTGATTTAAAATGATGTTCCAGAGGCTTTGATAATATGCAAACAAAGAAATTTTAACTTTATCAAATTACTTTGGACGGATGGTGTATAACATGTCAGGAAAAAAATTGCTAACGATGTAATACTGATAATTATTTTGTTTACGTTAATAATGGTCGAACTAAAATAATAATTTCGTAAGTGAATGATCGGGTAGGAGTTCACCAGATGGTAACATGTAGAGCATTTTTCATACGGATGAAATTACGACGAAAAGACAGGTCTTTAGTGATCATAGGTTTAGTTAGGCAGGAGTATTTTCCTAGTCAAAAAGCCATTACAGATGAGAGAAAGAGAACACCTTTATTTGAGCTGATGATATAGAGTATAGTTAAAGTTAATTGTTATATGTTAAGGGGGTGGACTTATTTAATACATCCGGGATGCACCGACGGGTAAGTTATTATGTAATCAAATAATTATGGCAAGGGAAGTCCAATACTCAAATAAATGTAATTTTCTCTAGCAAGACCTATGTTTTTTTAATGTGAGCTTGTGAGAAGCCTTGTGGAGCTGACACCTCAGCACTGAATAGAAAGTCATAACTTAAAAAAGTTTCTCCTTTAATATATAGGGGATGTCATAAAGTTTAGACGAGATGCGAAGACATGAGCTGACATGGGAATTAAAAAGCAGAAAACTATCAAGTCTAATAGAAGTATATATAGTTTTGAGAACAATGAAATGATTTAGTAATGACCACCTACCACATAAACCTCTGCCTCGGTTCCTTCTTTTTCCAACCGCTGTCCAAGCCCTAGATGCTAACTTTGGTGGTAGATATGGCTTTGCGCTTGATCCTCACGAGCTTCTTGTTATCTTACACAACCGTTGTCCAAACCCTGGAAGCTCGTGATGACCATGGTTTGCAAATGGTAGCGGAAACCAATCAGACCACAAATATTTCATTGTTCTCCTTCGAGTAGCGTTACTGATGCGACATTCTAGTCGTGTTGCTTCACGAGTTGATACTCGAACCAGTCACAAGTTAATTAATAGTGAAGATTCGTTGTTGTGTCTTATTCACGTCATATGATGATTTACGGTTTAAGCAACATCGAGAATGATGAAGTTCGAGGTTTCAGCTGAGCATTGCAATCTTGATGAAGAAAAAGTTTATTTGGGTTAATAATAACAACATCGGAGTATTTGATCCAATCCTCTCAGCAACAGAATCTAGTGTCATAACATCTTTTGGATGCACGATTAAATGTACATAAACTCAACCAATGTACATAATCTAATATGATTTAGCCACGACAACTTGGTGCTATCAAAATTGTACCAAATCAGTATAAACCAAACCATATGTCCGTGTACTATTCGGTTTGTTTTTTTCTCTAGGTTAAAATCATTAAAGTTTTTTTTTTAAAAGGTGGTTTCACCTTTTGTCAGGAAACCAAAACATTGTATATAATCTCCCACAAAGCGAATCGAACCTAAGTTTTTTTTTGTGATAAAACTAGCTGAATAATTTTACATTAGTGAAGTAAAAATTTTAACCATTCAACCTAAATAAATGAATATAAATTTATACATTTATCAAAAGCCAAGCCATAGTTAGGTTGTGGATATGGCTTTGCGCTTGATCATCAAGCCCTTTTCTTCTTCTTGTTATGCTGAGTCATGTAAAAACATAATCTGAGCGACAACAACCACCACCATGCATATATTTTACACATTACAGGGAGAATAATCAAAACAAATAGACACCTTGATGGCGATTGAAGCATCGAGGTGCTAGTAACAATATCAGACGACAGTTTTCCCGTTATATATAAATGTGTTGTAGTTATTAATCAAAATAATGAATATCTCAACCAAAAAAGAGAGTAGATTATAATATAACCTGAAAATAAAATATCCGTTCCCGACCATTTTAATCCATCTGGAATTTCTGTCTATCTCTGTCCGTTAAGTATTCCCAGCCACCTTTTTTTTTGAGGAAACTTAAATAATTTTTTAATATTTAACTTATTAATATATAATAATATTAAAATTAATTAATAAAAGTAATACACAGTGCTATGTCTGTTTAGCTAATTAAATTTATTACTATTAGCATCCAATGCAAAATCACAAATAATAATTAAAAACATAATTTAAAAGGTTGTTAATAATACATAGAAGTTCTAAATTTAAAATAATTAATAAAGAAACACTAGAAATTGACTCCTAAATGGTGCTTCAGCTTCTCCATTATCGACTCGGAAATAGTCCGGTTTTTCTGGAGCTCAGTCCGGTTTTGCTGCAGCTCAGCCCGGATATCAGCATTTTCGGCCTTCAAGAGCTCAATCTCTTTATCCTTGTTCTTGATATGTTCCATAAGAACCTCAATTCCAGAGACAAGAGTGGTCTGAACCTGATCAGAACTCTTATCTGATTGGTTTATTTCCAATTCCCTACGGGTAGAACAAGGTAGCAACGAGACGAATTCAGAGCCTAGTGTTTTCTTCATGCCACACGGTGAAGCCAGTCTAGGCAACAACAACCATACATAGTTTGAACAACAAATACCACCAATATGTACATACATAGCTAATACTTAAATTTAATTATATAGAGAGAATAATCAAATTACAAACAAGACACCTTGATGATGGCGTCTGAGGCTTGGAGGTGCTAGTAACAACATCAGACGACAACTTTCCCTGTATATATATATATCATAGTGATTAATAAACAAACTAATGAATTTCTCTACCAAAAAAAAAAGAAAAGAAAAGAAAGGGTAGATTATAGAACCTGAATATCAATTCCGGAGACAAGAGTGGTCTGATCCTCATCAGTTCCATTCAGACTCTTATCTGATTGGTTCTCCAACGAGGCTTGAGAGGGTTCACGAAGTTCGGCCAATCTGGGCGGAAACAAGAACCATCATCATTCATATAGATCTAATATATACTGCTAGCAAATTAATTAATAAGTATCAAAAATATACGGACACCTTTTTCGTTGGAACTCAATTTGATTGAGTGAGAGTGAGGGAGATAGGAATCGAGGACGGGAAAGTGGTACCTTAAAAGGTACACAACGCCCTCGTCCAAACCGGCTCCGAGTCTTTCCCATGACTAACTCTGCCTCCTAAACAAACTGAGGAAGTCGGAAACCCTAGCTACATTTATATGTATACACAACAAGAATGTTTAGAGTTTGGAAAAAGCGAACCTAATTTCAAACCAAATAAAAAACCAAATTGCCCCAACTATTTGGTTATTTTTTATCAACCCAAAATGTTTGGTTTGATTCGATTTAATAATTAAAATAACATAATTTTAATTAGTTAAAAGGTTGTTAATACTACATATAGATTTAAAATACTTTTAAAAAACTAGAAATTGACTCCGAAATGTTGCTTCAGCTTCTCCATTATTGACTCGGGGATAGTCTTGTTTTCCTGGAGCTCAGTTCAGTTTTGCTGCAAGCCCATATATCAGCATTATCGGCTTTCAAGAGCTCAATTTCGTTATCCCTGTTCTTGATATGTTCCATAAGAACCTCGATTTTAGAGACAAAACTGGTCTGATCCTGCTCATATCCCTTCAGACTCTTATCTGAGTGATTTATTTCCAATTCCCTAGGGTAGAAAAAGGTAGCAACGAGACTTCAGAGCCGAGTGTTCTCTTCATGCCACACTGTGACGCCAATCTGGTCAACAACAACCATACATAATGTGAACAACAAATACCATCAATATATTTCTTGTGCATCAACATAATTCTTCCCGGAACCAATAGCCAGTGGTTGCAGAATCCTTATAGCAAACTCATTGGCATGTAAGCCATCAAACACATGCATAACGAGAAGTGTATAGATCATGCAACATAAATGTCCTCTCAACAAGAGTGAACAACGCCATCACAGAACTAGAATAAGAGGTCTTGGAACCAGCAATAATCTTGCTATACAACAACATATTTTTTCTTGATCACAACGACATATTTTGTTTTGTGTAGCTTTCCCATTTAACACAACTTATGTTTTGTTTATCTTTCTGTAACGCCGCGGATCAGTGAAATGACCAAATCAGTTATTATACAAGGATAACAATGGCACATTATCATGACAAGGATTTCACAAAATCAACTTAACGTATGACTTAAGTAAAATATTTTTTTAAGTCCTAATCAAGCATAGAAAGTTACAAAGAAAGAGATGGAATATATGTAGTGGTGGTGACTTAGGTTGTTTATACCGGTTTGGGCTTGCTCATCACGAGCTTCTTGTCTTGAAAAGCTTTGCGCTTGTGGACAAATCGCATCTTTGAACTTGATAGGAGCTGCTTAGCTATGCTGAGTCTGTCATGTAGAAAACATAAGTAAGCGACAACAACAACCACTACCATCCATATATACACATTATACAGACAATAATCAAAACAGACACCTTGATGGCGATTGAGGCTTGGAGGTGCTAGTAACAATACCAGACGACAACTTTTCCTGTTATAATCACACATGTATGTTGTCGTAATTAATAATCAGATTAATTTCTCAACCAAACAAAAAAAAATATATTATATAACCTGATCAATATCAATTTCAGAGACAAGAGTGGTCTGATACTGATCAGAAGATCCCTTTAGACTCTTATCAGACAGGATTATTTGCATACAGGCAGAACAACGTAGCAACGAGACTTGAGAACCTAGTGTTTTCTTCATCCGGACCAAACTGTATAACATTAGCAACAACAACCATACATAATGTTAACAACAAATACCACCAATATATACATAGAGCTACTGCTTAATTAGATATGGAGAGACTAATCAAAAACAAAACAAGACACCTTGATGATGGCGTCTGAGTCTTGGAGATGCTAGTAGCAACATCAGATGACGACTTTCCCTGTTATATATCATACATAAATTAATAATCAAACAAATGAATATCTCGACCAATAAAAAAAGAAAAGAAATAGGAAGATTATTATTATTTTAACCTGAATATCAGTTCCGGAGACAAGAGTGGTCTCACCCTGATCAGTTCCCTTATCTGATTTGACCATTTGGATACGCTTATAACAAGGTAACAACGAGACTTGAGAGCCTCCACGTGGTTCGGCCAATCTGGGCCTGGGCGGCAACGAGAGCAACTTTCGTCGGAGCTCAATTTGTTTGCGTGTGCGATATAATCGAGGACGGCGACGTGGTATCCCCATGGGTACACAACGCCCTGGTCCCATGCCGCGACACTTTCCCATGACTAACTCTGCCTCCTAAAAAAACTGTGCAACTCTGAAACCCTAGCTACATTTTTATATATATTACACAACAAGAATGGTTTGAGTTTGGAAAAAGAAAACGAACCTAATTTCAAACCAAATAAAAACCCAAATTGTCCCAACTATTTGGTTATTTTTTATCAACCCAAAATGTTTGGTCTGATTCTATTTAATACTTAACCAAACCAGAAGGCCAAAATGTCAAATATATTAATAACATAAAAATTTAATATAATTTACTATCTAGCCCAAACAATTAACTATAATTTTATATATTTTGCTTAGCAAAACAAAATAATATGATTTCCTTCTACTAAATATCATCGAAAATAAAACTACCTATAATAATTTAATAGATTTGAAACTAGTCACTTACAATTATTAGATCTTATTTTTTTCTATGATGTTTGATTTTTACGTCCAAACATAAATTTACGATTTATTTATTATTTTATATATAAGTTTTTTTCTTAACTGAGCTAGAAGAAATCTACAATAATTGAATAACACATGATACGTGCATTCATTGGTTACTACTAATAATTTTCTGTTGTTAAATAATATTCTAGTTTTTTTCCATAATTGCTTTTTATCTAATTTGGTTTATAACATATAAAATGTTTAGTTGGAAATTTTTATGACCCTTTAAATTTTAGGACCGCGCTATGATTTGTTCTTTTTCCAAACGATGTCCAAGCCACAGTCGCTGATTTAGGTGGTGGATATTGATTTAAAATGCTTAATATAAATAACTAGAAATTGACTCCGAGATGGTGCTTCAGCTTCTCCATTATCGACTCGGTGATAGTCTGGTTTTTCTGTAGCTCGGTCCGGTTTTTCTGCAGCTCATCCCGGATATCAGCATTATCGGCCTTCAAGAGCTCAATCTCTTTATCCTTGTTCTTGATATGTTCCATAAGAACCTCAATTCCAGAGAAAAGAGTGGTCTGAACCTGATCAGATCCTTTTAAACTCTTATCTGATTGGTTTATTTCCAATTCCCTACGGGTAGAACAAGGTAGCAACGAGACTAATCCAGAGCCTAGTGTTTTCTTCATGCCACACTGTGAAGCCAATCTAGGCAACAACAACCATACATAGTTTGAACAACAAATACCACCAATATTCATATACATAGCTAATACTTAATTTAATTATATAGAGAGAATAATCAAAAACAAACAAGACACCTTGATGATGGCGTCTGATGCTTGGAGGTGCTAGTAACAACATCAGACGACAACTTTCCCTGTTATATATTTATCATAGTATTAATAATCAAAAACTAATGAATTTCTCGACCAAAAAAAAGAAAAGAAAGGGTAAATTATAGAACCTGAATATCAATTCCGGAGACAAGAGTGGTCTGATCCTTATCAGTTCCCTTCAGACTCTTATCTGATTGGATCTCCAACAAGGCTTGAGAGCGTTCACGTAGTTCGGCCAATCTGGGCGGAAACAAGAACCATCACCATTCATATCTATATCTACTGCTAACAAATTAATTAATAAGTATCAAAAATAAATGGACACCTCTTTCGTGGGAAAGGTCGTACCCTTATAGGTACACAACGCCCTCGTCCATACGGGGACCGTCTCTTTCCCATGACTAACTCTGCCTCCTAAACAAACTCAGGAAGTCGGGAACCCTAGCTACATTTATATGTACAGTATATACAAAAAAAATTTGGGCCTAGCCGAGGCCTAAAATTTGTTTAATAATCGAACTTGCTTGGCTTCTTTACAACTATTTTGAGGGGGTGATTGATCGAACTTCACGCAATCGCTTTGCTTCATTTAATATATAGTACGTGTTATTACTATTGGAACTCTTAAATTAACACATGTTGTGTCCATTTCCGAACAATACAATAAATTCCTTTAATGGAAGATAACTGGAACATAAGCTTGATTGTTGTATAGTGTAAACACTATATTTATATGTCAAAATCATACTGTATTAGACAATATATGTGAATTTTCAAACAACCTGAGCTTGCAATCTAGGCAACCCGTAAACCCGTAGAATGTAGATACAAATACAGAGTGAAGTGTAGTATTCTCTTTCTTGACTTTCGATTTTTGTATGATAGACATGTGATTATATTGCGCGTATCTATAACCAAGTTCATCCTACTGCTGTTACTACTGCAGAGACTCATGAATCACGGATTCAAAGCATAATCTTGTGGGATTAAAAAGAGGTGATATGATTTCTGCAACACCGTTTGGTTTGTAAACTCTTGAGCCTTGACTTTTCTATCTTAATAACTTTTTTCTGAGACAACTCAATGGATATTGTGTTTTTGGCAATGGAAGTACTGCTTATTCAAGGATGTGATAGATATCTCAAACTATTTGCAGAATCTGATGGTTTTTGACAATTTTTCTCGAAGGAATTGAGCACCATTAACCGGGGTACTTAAATGGGGTGCTTAATAATTTTTAGATTTAACAAAATAAGAAAATATCCTAATAAAATAAGAAGTGGTGCTTGAGGGGTGCTTAATTAAGCTGTTGAAGAAGTGCTGCTTGAGGAGTGCTTAATCATTTATTAGTAAAAAGTTGATTAAGCAATTCATTAGGAGTGCTAGGCTTAATGATGCTCTTAGGGCATCCACAACAAAGGATCCTTAGGGGAAATCATTATGGAAAAAAAAATGTCATTTCGGATTATATAAGAATATTTTTGATTTTTTCTTAAAAAAAAAGTTGACCATTCGCGGGCCGCCACGTGGGCAGTGGAGTCCACGAATAGTGTAAGGATTAATCTTTAAATAAGGATTTTAAGGATCAAATTCTTAACTGTTTATGGGATCCACTTATTATAAAATTAATGTTTCCCTAAGGATTCTCCCTAAGGATCCCTTGTTGTGGATGGCCTTAGGTGTCATAACGGAAAAAAAGTCAAATGGAAGATCAAGTGTGATCAAATCCAACCTTTTCGAAATGGAAAAATACTATGACAATTTTTAGTAAATATTTTGGGAGGCCTCATCCAATTAACCATTAAAAATGTATATCAGAGTAAAATTATTTTTGATCTTCCGGACCGCCAATTATTTTATTTTATTGTTAAGCTACTTAAAAAGATAAATATTTCCTTTGCAATATTCAGATGTTTGGCTATAATTGTTCAGTGTCGTTAAAAAAAAGTCGTTCAAAAAAAGGATATAATTGTTCAGTCCTTTTTTAGGTTTCGAAAGGTGAATCGCTTCCTGCCCCGCACCGCAGTTAACAATAACATAAATCTCTATATATATTATATGTATATATGTTTTTATAACTGTTAGAACCGCACCTTAGTTAAACCGCTTGTCCCGCACCGCTGAACACGCAGTCACGATTCGGAGCCTTACACAAATGAAACATCATGTTCTTTTCTCAAAAAACATCATGTTCTTTTCTCAAAAAACATCATGTTCTGTAAGATCCCCCGATCATTAAGTTGACAGTAATCGTTTCCAAATAAAGAATATTACCTGTGTAAAAAGAATAAGATAAAGTTAAAAGTAACTGGAGAAATTTTGTTTTTCTCTTTGATAAAAGTTAGGGCTTGAGTTGACACCTTTGAAAATGGAACTATCAATTACTGATGGTCCATGTGTTCATTTATTGACTTTCACTTCTTCTTTTTTTTTTTTACTCTGTTATAATTTTTTTTACTTTGTTATAATTTAATTTTGTTGTTTTACTCCAGACACATTTTTTTTTATATCTGTGGGAAATCCCATGCCGTAAGCTAGGCTAATCTCTACGAGGCCTTCCATCCGGACACGCACGATTATTGGCGGAAAGATGGCCAAAGCGACTCGAACCCAGGACGGGCACTCCAGTTGGAGTTCCATTACCACTAGATCAAAAGCTCTTAGTTACTCCAAACACATCTTTCCTATACATTTCCTTGAAAATGCTACATGTCAGTTTTTATAGTATTCGACCAGCATATATAACATAGTGTACGTTTTAAATCAGGAAAACCTATATTCTACTGATGATTATATATGATGCGATATATAGTGGTGAATGGTTGCAAATAGAATAGTGTAGGAATATACTGTATATGGTATAGTTTTGATTAATAATATTTAGGTTTATATGTGTTGGTCCTAGATAATGATACATGTAAATGCATTTATAGATTGCCCACAAAAAGACATTTTCTTGGTCTAACAACTTTTCATATACGCCCATGAAATTTCAACCATTGTTCGAGAACTTGCTAGGCGCTACGCGTGCGGTCGAGTATGGCCTAACCTCGAATTAGTTAATCGGAGAATATACGGAAATTAATCGAGGAGAAATTTTTATATAATTATATATATTTTTATGCAGTGATATACTAAATATGTGAAGCATTAACTATATTTACACACGGTGTAGTGGTAAGAGCATTAAAGTAAGTCTCACGGATCTCGGGTTAAAACTTGTTAAGCGTTTTTTGTTTATTTTATCAGCTTCTAGGTTAAATGAAACAGTAATTATGAAATTAGCCTTGTCTTCTACATCAGATCTGCGATAACCAGTTTTAACTACAGCCACCATTCTTTTTTTTTTTGCGATTTCCATTGTTCTACACTTTAACTATAACAGCCACCATTAAGTTTTAATCAAATATAACAAATCTATAAACAACATTCAGTTTCGGCCTCTGAATCTACCAAAATGATGATTTCTTCAACTTTTCCAATTAAGTGAGCGCCTAAGGCCAAACCGCGGCGGCTCCCGGCCGCACCACGTTTTTCCGGCGACTTTCCGCCCGCCTAAGCCGCGTTTCTTGAACAAGGGTTTCAACCCACTCTTCACAATACTAAAGAAAAATATGGGTTTCGGGTGTTTTCCCTATTTAATTAAACGTTGGATGCATTGACGTATTTATGATTCGAATTGACTCAAGTTGAATTTTTTGTAGGCTTCAAATGATACCATTTATATATTTTTGTAATCGATTGTTTTATAGCTATGTACACGATCGAGAACGCATATATGTTATTCGTGATGGTTAAATAATTCGCATCACGTAAGCGCCATTTATTGATTACTAGGTGATTCTCCCGTTCTCATGCACGGATATGAATATTTATAAAAGTAAAATTTATAATACTTGATTGATATTTAATTTTAATTTTGAATCAATTTATATGTATAATTTATATTAATAAATATTATATGATTCTAATTAGACCTATGATTTTGGATATATTATAGTAAGTTTGATTATTTTTTGGATTAGTAGTCGATTTGGTTATCAATTCGGTATATTGAATAATATCTATTTTTTGAATTCAATTATAATATTTTTTATTCTTAATATAATAAATTTTGATTAATTTTTTTTTCATTTAGGTTGGTTATTTCTTAGATATGTAAATATATTATAGTTAGATTATGTACAAATTAATATATATTATGCTTAAATTGCTATAAATAATAAGCTCGAATGTTTGATTCAAAATTACATAAATGAATATAACGATAATATTTTTGAAGTCTCATGCATATAAGAAAATTCTACAAAAGATATAAATTTCAATTTGTTAATATTAATTTTTTCGTTTTAGTATGTTTGAAGTCATCCATTAATTTATATGTATAAAAATAAATAGATTATTATTATTATTATAAGATTATATATTATAATTGTAGTTAGAACTTTAATTTTGGATATAAGTTAGCTTAGTCGAGTCATTCATGTTGTGAGTATATTGAGTTAAATAAATTTTAAAACTAAAACTGAAGTATAATTACTTTTTATTTTAGTTAACTCAAATCAAATTAGTTTTATTTTCTCTTAAATATATATGTATTTTCATAATATTTATCAAGTTATATGTTGATTTCTAAAAAATATATTATAAAATAAAGTGTAACTGATAATTTTTTTGGATGTTCATGAACATTTGTATTTTTATTAGTATGGAAATATATTTTATGTTATTTAAAATATGTATTAAAGGGAATATTACTATTTTATGAACTTTCCTTTTTAATAAAATCATATTATATACATATATTTTTCGTTTTTAAATTTGTTTAAAATTTAATAAATGTTTCCTTTTTATTATATATGTTATTTGGAGAAAATTAAAAAAAGAAACTAAATAAAATAGTAATAATAATATTTAAATGTAACAATTCATTAAGGGTATCTATGTATTTATAAATGTTTCATTTTTATTTTATATATTTTTTTGGAAATTTTTAAAAGAAAATAATTGTATTTAAATGTATTTTTAAAAATATTCATTAAGGGTATCATTGTAATCAACCACCGTGAGAGTTAACGTGAGTGCGACACATAAGAAAGTGACTTCTCAAATAATATTATAGAGATATTAATTTTTATAGTGCCTTATTTATATTAAAAATTAGTTTCTTTAACAATATTGATATATACATACCTATATTTTTCTGATTTTGCAAAACACAAGTGTCTTCAAAAACATACAGTATAAAACATCGAAAGATATAAAGAAGAAAAAGAGCAGATAATTCAAATTTTTACAGCCACAAATTCATTCAAATATGTAGTCTGGGATATAGATAGTCGATATATTTCTTTTTTCTTTATCAACGAACGATAGGAGATAGGGGGAAAAAAGATAGGGGAAACGTACACAGAAAACGAGGAGGATTTTCTATTCATTTAAAAAAATGTTCATTTGGAGGGACAAAGCCCAAACAGCTGTCTGTCCCTTCGGAGTTATTAAACTAATGAAAGTGAGTTTGTCTGTTAGTGACAAATAACGCGTTTCAGGGTTTAGCGTGACAATATTCCATTTTTAATCACCTCTCTTGACATTGACTTGTTCTTCTTCTTTTATTTTGGGTCAATTTGTTCTTCTTTTAATCTTCTTGATCCTGGGAGTCTGGGACACCCTAACAATCAAACTGATAGTACTATTAATATAGAGAATAAATCACTTTTTATTCTTATTTTTTTTGTAATAAAAATTACCAAAATCAACGTATATAGTATGGGAAATTGGGTGAAATAACAAAAAAACAAAACTAAAATTTATTATCTAACCAAAACACTCCCCTCTCTCCTACTTTCTCTTCCTATCTCTCTCTACACTCTTTCTAAAAATCTAAATTCCTTTTTTTTTTGGTTATTCTCTAAAAAAGCCCTATATGTATCCACTCAAACATGAAAACCTCCATATTAAGTCAACAAAAAAAGTCAACAAGTTTTCCCTCGTCCTGCCTATTAGCCAGAACGAATATTGACCTTATTCTTCTCACCCCCAATACCTTTTTAATTTACAATTATCGATTATTAAAGATGTACATTTATAGTTTAAATATCCTTTATAAACCAAATCTACACTAGTCTTTGATTAGTTTAGAGACCTGGTATATATTATATATCAAAATTAAATACAAAGATCATGCTTCGTTTATTTAAAGATATAAATCGGATGAGTGAGGAGAAAACTTTTATGTTTGACACCAATTTATTTTAGTTTAATTTGTTGTCCCGTTTGGTATAGGCTGGGAGTCTAAGTTTCTCTGATCACTAACAATCATATATTTTCTCAAATCATGTAATGTTTTGGTCCCTGTTTATATATATGCTCTAAGAAATTTGAATGTTGTCAATCTCTCTATCTTAAGTAGGTTTGCTCCGACACGAGTTTTCTATAATCACCGACTTGTAGAAAGACATCAGAGTTCAAGGTCAACGAATTCATATTATATGTGCACCTTGTAGTTATATGAACGTTCACCTGCCTCATTTGGCTTGGAGCGACGATAGCTAACTCCTTTGACCTTTGTTCTTTTCAGCTTTGATAAGTGACATGACAATATTTTAAATTTCCAAATTATATCTTTGAACATTTGGATACTAGTATGGTCAAAGGTTTATATCAACATTATTAAGTCAGCTTGACAATATCACTACATATTAATGTATAATTTGTTCATGTCGGAATGAAAACAACATACCTGTAAACCAGTGAAAATTTTAATCAAAGATATAAATACGCTATTACGTTCGAGTAGGTTTAAGAGAAATTAAAACAGACTATGTCCTCGCTAAAATGATATTAACAGCAGAAAGCAAAAGAAAGAGCAATATGCAAGAATCTCTGAAAGTGAGCAAGAATCTAGAAAACAATTTGTTCTCTTGTCAAGGGTTAATTAAACTCTCATGAATGAAGACACTTCAGAGGTGTTGAACCATTTTATATTGGTATGATGTGGTTGGAATAACCCTAAACATCAGGTTTAAACACTAATTGTTCTTACGTATTTTCTACTAATTTCATTTACATAAATAAAAACTATTATCAAGATTAAACTGTTAAATGCAGCTGATAAAGAAAATCAAGAGTTGATAAAAAAACATAGAATAAATAATTGAGATTGATTTCTAGAAATATATCTATGGATAGATTAAACAATACACTCCTAATTGAATATGTTGATCATATGATTGATAGTCAACACCTTTGACTTTTGACCACCCGACCCGGTCCATCTCTTGGGAACAATGGTGGATCTACGAAACCTTTTAACCGGTGGCATTACAATAAACTTTAAATTAGATGCTTTGACCATTGTTCTCTTCATATTTTACCCCCACCTCCCAACAAAAGCATCTTTCAATTTTTATTTTTAGACGAATCAGAACTTGGGATAAATAAATCATAAAAGAAAATGAAATTGTAACAAAGACAATAAAAGTGAAAATGAAACTATGATTTTCTGAAAATATAATACTCAATCTTTATTTAGGTTGTTTGGTAAGTGGTAACAACTTTCCTTTATGTCCACTAAAATAAATTCGTGGAATATATTCTATGACTATATATGAAAAATAGTGTAAGACGATAACAACATATTTTCGTTGAATTTGTTTCACTGCATTTATTCTATCAGTTACATGCTTTAGTACCACTTGTTAAACAATCACTATTTGAATCCTTTTAATGAATTACTACTTGCTATTGAAGCATGTGTGGAGTTTGTTAGAGCATCTCCAATGGTGCACCCCTATTGGAGTGCTTAGCCATTAAACTAATAATTTTTTTTTAGAACAGTTAAGCACCCTAATCCAAACAAGAGGTCCAATGGTGATACTGATAATGGAGTTCTTAGGAATTTTAAATTATTAAAACTGTAAAACTTAAAATTTTAAAAATTTTATGGAAAGATTACATTTAAACATACAATAATTATACATCCTCATCATTACCAAACTTGTTCCAAATATTTTCGACCAAATCATTTTTCAATTGGTCATGTATACGCCTATCACGAACATGATTCCGTATGCCAAGCATATTACCGAAATGTGAAGGCATGTTGTTAGTATAGTCCATATCGACATGTGAACTTCTGCTCGACTCTCCCTCGTCAAACTCTGAAGTATCAAACTGAGTGTATCCGTCGCGTTCATTTTCCACTATCATATTGTGCAATATGATACATGTTCGCATAACCATCCCTATCTGGGTCTTGTTATGCAAAACAGCCGGGTTTTTCACTATCGCAAATCGAGATTGCAAAAAACAACAAAGAACACCTTCGAGATGAAGAAAATAGCGAACCGAGCCGAAAACCCTAATTCGAAAAAAAACCCAAATCTATTTGAATCCCTAGATCCCCTACAACCACTCGATCTAACCGTAGAAAGACGATAAATCCACATGCAACAACGAAAAAAGACAAAAAAAGAGACGAGATCGACGATTTACCTTCGAGATTCGAAGATCGTCGAATCGCCTTATTTCTCGCACAGAGATTTTTTTTTTCCGGATCGAGAGAGAAATGAATTTTTTTTTCCCTATACGCGCAACTCATCATCGGCTCTGGCCAATCCCACGTTGCCACGCACGCAAGCACTTGTTCCTTAAACTGCTTCACTAAACAGTCTTCCTTAGCGAAAGCTTAGGTTTAAACAATATAATACTCTGCTTTATCTCGAACCATGCGCTAAGCCTCCCTCAAATACTCGCGTTGGAGATGGTCTTAGGTGTCTAAAAATGATACAAATAGTTCGAAAATATTGAAATACCGAGTTTACTTTGTTAATAAATAGAATTAACAAATAAAAGTTATAAATGGCTTTAACAAATAAATATGCAAATGATGGTGGAACCGTGGGGCAATAAATAGTTAATAGGATTTGATGACCAATGACTTGTCGGAGAAGAAGCAAACGCTCTGCTTTGGTATGCTTTGAGTCAGCCTATTTTCGAAGCTTCTTGCTTACGCGTTTGCTCCTTATTTTTTTATTTAAAATTCAAAATTACTTTTCTGCTTTTACTTTTTCTCAATGTATTCATACATTAATTTATAGTATTAAATTTGTCTTTTCCTGTTGGTTTTTATGAGTATCTCGTCTTGCCTCGGAACATTTTTCTTCATCTTACTCCTTGTTCTTACCTATATGCTTGAAAGTGTGTGCTCACTTCTCACATTGTTCCCTGTTTTTTTAGAACATGATTTCTTGTAAAAATATATTAGAGCATTCGCAATGGCGGATCCTTGGGGGATCCTTAGGAAAAAAGAAAAAGGGGTATTTCGGATTATATAAGTATATTTCAGATTTTTTTTTTAAAAAAAAACCTGATCACTCACGGACCGCCACGTGGGCAGTGGAGCCCGCGAATAGTGTAAGGATCAATCCTTACATAAAGATTTTAAGGATAAAATCCTTAACTGTTCATGGGACCCATTGATTATAAAATTAATATTTTCCTAAGGATTCTCCCTAAGGATCCGCCATTGCGGATGGTCTTAAGGCTCCGACTGTGGGTTGAGCGGTGCAGAACAAGCGGTTTAACTGCGGTGCGGTTCTAACAGTTATAAAAACGTATAGATATATGGTATATGTAGAGATTTTTGTTACTATTAACTGCGGTACGGAGCGGGAAAGCGTTTACCATTCGAAGCCTAAGAGTGTGATTGGTTAAAAATAGAATAAACAAAGAAAAAAAGTGAAAAAGGGTGAAAATTAGCATGAAGATATAAGAGAAAGTGTAAAATTATTTATTACTCCAAAAGAACATAAAGTAAATATTAGTGTATGTTTTTCGCTATTTCAACAGGAAGAAGAGTAAATGTCAAAAGTGAATATACCACTTGATTGATGAAATATAAGTTAAATAGAGAATAAAACTTGATTGATGAAATATAGGTTAAATAGAGAGTAAAAGTTATTTTTGCCGGAAGTTTTTCACTAAAAAGACAATACAATCAAATCCTAACTTTACAATGAATTCTAATAGTTTTTATTTTAAAGTACAAAAATATAAATGAATTATTCTTTTTATGAATAGATCTATTTTAAAATTAGTATAAAGTAACAAATAGAGTATTATTGAAGTATTTTTATCCTAAATTTTATTTTATAATAAAAAATAAAATTGAATTGGATATGCTTTTATTAATTTGGAATTGTTATTATATTGTGATTGCCGTTTCCCGTCAGCTTATTAAATTTATTTATCATAGTAATATTTGAATAGAAAAATGTATGCAGCTGAAGTTAGATTACTGATTATGGTCGCTCCATTGGTAAAATGCACTCAAATAGAAAAAAAAATTTATAAACGTAGTGCTTACTTCTTACTTTAAACGTAGTTGGTGTTTGAATGAATCTTTGATATTTATCAGTGGCGGATGTAGAGAGGGGTAAGGTGGGCAGCTGCCCCATATAAATTGTTGGAAAAATATTTATTTTCATTGATAATTTTTGAAAATTTTATGAGCAAATGTTAAAATCTTTTCTAATACTCCTATGTTTAGGTTCAAACTTTATATTGTCTCTGAATCTCTGATGAACCTTTTGGCTGGCTCCGCCACTGATATTTATTACCATTGGTTAATGGAAACTTAACCGAAAGAGTTAACTATTGCAACATGTCATAAAAGATCATATACTTTATTTTCCAGTCAAGTGAAAAATACATTTATAATGGAAAAATGAGTTGCCGTTAAAAGTTAAAATTCAAGGAAAGCCGCGAAATGCTTATAATAATCACATGCGGCAAGACCCACATCTTTCATTTCCTGCGTCTACGTGTTTTATTTGACGCGCCACTCCTTGTATCTCTTTGTTACCGTTCTAACCGGTTTTAGTTTTACACTTACGTTTGAATACAACACATCAGTGTATGAGTCTTGCCGCCAAGGAAAGCATGCCCGGCATAAGCAAAGACATACGTATTTTCATGTACGAATGTAATAGATGTCTACTCGGATTCACATAAAAATGAATGTAAGTATCTCTTTTGGTAAATAAAATGGTTGTAAGTTAATTAAAAATTTAGGTTTTAGAGTTTCCACAATCCAGAAACGTATGACTTATCTAAAAGGTAAGTTAATTCTCTGATCTGAGTTAGATTATTAGTGAATATTCATATTTCATAGTAGTTATCTAGGAAGTGAAATAATTCGTCAGAGTTTTAATGAATGATAATTCATATTATTCATGTATTAGTATAACACCGAGAGCTAAATTTTTTCATGTAACGTTTATCAAATTTTCACCACATTTTAGAATTATGTCGGAATCTTTGAGAACGATAGCTCATCTAGCTTATGACACACCAATCATTTGCAAAGAGTTAACTTTTCACACTTATAGTAAAAAATTGAAATGTAAAATATGAATAGAGTTTGGACAGGAAAAAGTCTAGTTGGTTAAACTAGAGACCAGATCGTGTAACCATGCCGTTAAAAGACACGACACAACGTGGGAATAAAGCATAAAAAAAAAAACAGAATGAAGGGACAAAAATTAAATGCCCGGCAGAGGACGGCACCGTCCCGATAACATTCACAACCGTAAGCCTCCCATGACCGGCGTTTACCGGTAACCAGTGTTTTTCTCCTTTATTTAATATTCTTGCCCGCGTAAATGAAAGGACATTTATAATAATATTAAAAAAAACAAATGGGAAACCTCCTAAAAATCCAAGCTGGTTTCCAGAAGAACCCAAAACTCTACAAAAGTTATATTCACACCTCTCTCTTTTCTCTTCTCATCTCAAATCACAACAAACCATTACAAAATACAAAAACATTTCATCAAATCACCAAGAAAGCTAAAGAAAAGTTCTCCTTTCTCTTCCTCTTAAAATCACATAAGATTTGGCAATGATGATGATATTAATTCTATAAAAGTATATCTCTCATATATTCCATCTTCTCTATTACATGGATAAGAAGATTAAAGAGGATCATCATCAAGAACAACAAAAGGAAGAGCTCAACAGTACCAAGAACACAGAGACAACAACATCAACACACATGATGAATCTTGTTACCTCATCAGATCATCATCATATTCATCAGATGGAGCTAGCTGGGAACAACATGAATCTCTCAAGCATCTTTGATACTCCAATATCTTCACCTTTTCCTTATTCTTATTTCGAAGATCACTCCTCTAATAACCCCAACTCTTTCCTTGACTTGCTTCGACAAGACCAACATCAATTTGCTTCCTCCTCTAACTCATCTTCTTTTTCATTTGATGCCTTTCCTCTCCACAACAACAGCAACACCAACCTCTATTTTACGGATCTACCCTTGTCTCAACGTACAACAACAAAGGATGAGTCCTCAGAGGTTCCGAGCACAACACCGACATCTCAAAACTCAACTTCAGTCTCCTCTTCATCTACTGAAGCTGCTAATGATGATAATACAAATAAAGAGGCTATTGTTAAAGACCAAGAAGATGTAGATCAACATGAGCAAAAGGGTACTAAGCCACAGTAAGTAATTAACTAACCATCCATTTTATTGACCGATTGATTTATGTTTGGGTTTAGATTTTATTAGTTATTTTGTGTGATTTATCTTGTTTTGAAGGTTGAAGGCAAAGAAGAAGCAGCAAAAGAAAGCAAGAGAAGCTAGGTTTGCGTTTCTAACTA